>KK121735.1:317912-334432 GCA_000611955.2 Stegodyphus mimosarum | reverse complement strand
AACATGCATACATTTATGCAGATTTTTCATTTTTTAAACTTTAATGCAGAGCGATAACATTTAGTGGCAACAATTTGAAAAGTGAATCGGGCATTCAGAGTGAATCAACGCAAAATCGCAAAACGAAAGTAATAGTCCTTCGGGACTAAATCCCTTTGGACTAATAAAATAAAAATAAAATAATGAAAAATGAAAAAAAAAATTTAAAAAATTTTTTAAATCTGAAAGGTTTCAGATTTTAAATTTCGTTCAAAGAGGCCTTTTTTTAACATTTTGTGTGTTACCTTTATTTATTAAATATCATGTTCTTTGCACTTAAACCATAAAATTCAGTTCAAAAGCAATATCGAAAAATAATTTTAATGAGCATATCTTTAGAATTTCCGATACACAGTCTCGAGCGCTGGAGATTTTTTTTTTTTTTTTCCTGTACAACGTTGCCACTGCTCGCTTTGAAAACCTTTAATTTGTTAATCAAAAATTATTTAAAGTTTCAGAAAATACGAAATTGGTAATAAAACAAATTTTAAATTTGAGCTTCCAGATACACATATTTGCAGAACGATTACGTTATTAAAAATTTGATGTCTCTAAGTGGCGTTGTTTTATCACAATGGGAGAAACATACATGCATTTATGCAGGTTCTTCATTATTTAATTTCTTTAAATATAATACAGGGTTGTAATATTTGGTTGCAACAGTTTGAAAAGTTGTTCAACACAGAAAATGAATCGATGCAAAATGCCAAAACGAAATCAATAGCCCTTCTGGGCTAACGCCCTTTGTGTTAAAAATTTGAAAACTTTCAGATTTTACATTACGCACAAAATTTTAACGTTTTGTGTGTTACCTTTATTTATTAAATATCATGTTCTTCGCACTTAATAATAAAAATCTGCCCCCACACACACTGTGCTGCCATTGCTCGCTTTGAAATCGTCAAGTTTCTTTATAAAAAATTCATAAATGCTTTACAAAATACGAAATAAATAATAAAACAAATTCCAGATTTAGGCTTCCAGATGCCCACATTCGAGGGGAGACATACGTTATTCAAAATTTGATGGCCCTAGGTACTGCTGTTTTATTTCAATGCGAGAAACGTACATACATTTATACAGGTTCTTGATTACTTAATTTCTTTAAATATAACAGAGGGCGATAATATTTGGTGGCAAGAATTTGAAAAGTTAAACGCCGTTGATAAGTGAAAAGCCTCAAAATGCCAAAACGAAATTAATAGCCCTTCTGAGATAACGCTGTTTGGGCTAATAAAATAATAAGAAAATAAAATAATTAAATAAAAAGACTAAAAATAAATTAATTAAAACTGAATAAAATGCGAAGAGATAAAAATAAATAAATTTAAATTAATGATAAATTGGCAGATAATAGATTTAAATATTGTAAGAATTATGAAAAATAATAAAGCAAATACAAAATGAATAAATTAATGATGAATTAAATATAAAATACGTTAAAATGTACACGAAATAATAAAACAAACGAAAGGGGAGCAAATTAATAGCAGCAATACATAACAGCAAGTATAAAAGATAAGTAAGCATTTTTATTAGATCTTTTCTTGACCAAAAAGAATAACATCTATGTTTTGGCTTCTAATCCTTCTTGCCCAAATGGAAGTAGTATGTAAAAAATTATCAGTGTTGATGGGGTTATTTCCTTTCTGGGTAGCTGAAGTTACACACATTATTTGCTCTTCCCAGGGAAAATGAGGCATTCATTCAGTAGCTATTGTGCTGTTGTTGCTATTGTGAAAAATTTCGCTTATCTGTAATCAGAACATGCCCACCAAATTCTTCTTGGTAAAGAGTTAAGTTTGCACATGTGGTTGGCAAGAGCCTTGGGCACAATGCAGTACGACTTGCTGAGTTCTGCTCAAGGAGGTTAGAATACTCAACCATTTCAAAGCTAGCAATGGCAACAATGTACGAAAAAAAAATTTTTTTTTAATCTGAAAGCTTTCTGATTTTAAATTACGTCCAAAGGGGAGTGTTTTTTTTTTTTTTATTATTATTTACATTTTGCTTGTTACCTTTATTTATTAAATATCACGTTCTTCACAATTAAACCATAAAATTAAGTTAAAGAACAATATCCCAAAATAATTTTAAACTGAACATATCTTAATTTTTTTTTAATCTGAAAGCTTTCTGATTTTAAATTACGTCCAAAGGGGAGTGTTTTTTTTTTTATTATTATTATTTACATTTTGCTTGTTACCTTTATTTATTAAATATCACGTTCTTCACAATTAAACCATAAAACTAAGTTAAAGAACAATATCCCAAAATAATTTTAAACTGAACATATCTTTAGAATTTCCCATACGCAGTCTCACGCGCTGGAGATAAAAATGTTTTTTTCTGCACAACGTTGCCATAGCTCGCGTTGAAATCCTCGAGTTCGTTAACCGAAAATTCGGTAAAGTTTTACAAAATATGAAATGGATAGTAAAATATATTCCAAATTTCAAATTTGGGCGTCCAGATGCCCATATTCGCAGCAGGATAACGTCATTCAAAATTCGATGGCTCTAGATACGGTCGTTTCATCACAATGCAAGAAACATACATACATTTATGCACATTTTTCATTATTTAATTTCTTTAAACATAATACAGAACTGCAATATTTGGTGGCAACAGTTTGAAAAGTGAAAAGACATTTAATGTTTCGGACGCAAAATCGCAAAACGAAAACAACAGACTTTCAGGGACAAAGCCCCTTTGGACTAAAGAAACATTTTCGTCTCCAGCGTGGGAGACTGTATTGGAAATTCTAAAGATATGCTTTTTTAAAATTATTTTGTGATATTGATGTTGAATTGAATTTTATGGTTTAAGCGCGAAGAAATTGATATTTAATAAATAAAGGTAACACACAAAAAAAAAAAAAAAAAAAAAGGCCCCTTTCGGGGTAATATAAAATCTAAAAACTTTTAATACTGTAATAAATTAGTATGTATTACACCAGTTTTTAAGAAGGCTATTAAATTAATTTAGAAGGATGTATGAAAAAACATGTAATTCGGATTACAAAGCTGGTTATATAGAACCTATATATACATATATAATATAAATAGGGAAGTAGCTACATTCTGTGCATAAACATACTATTAAAAAAAAAGAATCCCCTACTTGTTGTTTTCTTAAATAGAAATAAGCCATGTGCTATTTTACTTAAATAAAATGCAAATTCTTTATTTTATTTTGATTAAAAAACCATATGTCTAGCTTTAAAACCTATATAAATAAAAATTAATTTTGTTGTTATTACTTTTAATTAAACTGGGTTGTATGTTACAGCAATGAAGAGTAGATTCTTGATGTGTACTTTAAAAATTGTAATTTAATTAATTGTCGCTGTTAACTGTAATTCATATTTAGCCCAAAAGGGTCATTAGTCTCGAAACGCAATTTTACGTTGTTTCACTTTTCATACAAGTCACTTGCCAGTCGGTAAAAATTTAATATGTATGTTTAAGTCTGTTGCCATTCCACAAAATGTATGATGTTTATCTTTTGTCTGTTACTGGTGAACAGAGTAAGCTATTTAAAAATAATAGACGCATTTCTTAAGAATGGTATTTTTTTACTTTTTAATCCGATCCAGTTAAATAAAAATGAACTTAATTCATTTAAATAAAAATGAACCTAATTAAAAACATCTAATATTTTATAGAATTACGCTATATATTTTTTCACTTTTCAAATATAATTTTTTCCTTTAACGTCTAGTTTCACTTTTCATTGAATCTGCTGCCATTCGGATAAACGTAAAATATTATTCTTTCATAATTAATCTAGCTGATACTAATTAACACATTAAATTATTTAAAAACAATAAATAGATGCAGTTCTTAAAAATATTACTTTGTTACTTTTAATCTGGTTGGTTTAAAAAATATACAGTTAATTCATAATATATCTAATTAAAAACATTAAATATTTTTATAGAATTACATTGCATATTTTTTTTCACTTTTTAACTATACAGAAGATATATAACTTTCCCATGCTATACTACATGTTTATTCATCTAATATCTTATAAAATGTTTCGCTGGTTCATCTGGGCCATGTCTATCGAAAATTTCTACTAATAAACCATATTAAATTTTAAAAGGGCCCTTTTGGGAAATCGATAAAACATTAAACCTTTCAAATTTTGTGTGCAAAAGGATTCGAAATGTAATTTTGCACTGATTCAATATAAACCTGTATCACTTTTCAAAGTGTTGCCACCAAGCCCTGTGTTATTTTTAAACAAATTAAGTAATGAAGAATTTCTTTGCATGTATGCATGTTCTTCGCATTGTAAAAAAAACGACGGTACCTAGAGCCATCAAATTTTGAATAATGTTGTCGTCCAGCGGAACATGTGCCCCTGGAAGCCCGAATTTTGCATTTCTAATTTGTTTTATTATTTATTTCTTATTTTGTAAAAAATGAATGAATTTTTGATTAACAAAACTCAACAATTTGAAAGCGGGAAATGGCAACACTGTTCGAAATAAAACATTTTTATCTCTAGCGCCCGAGACTGTTGCCGTTCGGAAAAATGTAAGATACTTATCTTTCAGTTTTAATTAACGAACTCGGTTTTATGAAAGCACTGTATGGCCGCGACCGGAAATAAAATACTTTTATCTTCCACGCGCCAGCGCGTTGCCATTCAGTAATTTCTAAGATACTTTCAAATTTAACCTGGAAGGTTATTGAGCAATAACTAAGCGATTTAAAATCAATAAACACGTTCTTAAGAATATTTTTCCTCCTTTTCATTTAAATAAGATTTTTATGATTTCAATAAATTATTAAAATGATGAGATGATAATTAGAAATATTTAATACTTTTATGAAATTACGCTAGCTAGACACATTAAAAACCTTACATACTTAGCGGCTGGTTTTTAAAGAAATAATAGAGCGGATATAAAAATATTGGCAATAATATACAATATATGGAATTAATATACAATGTACGGCAATCTCTAATACTTTATACCGAACTGCAAAGATATGCCGTTTTTAAATATTTTGTGACTTTGCTGTTGAATTTAATTTTATGAGGCGTAAGTGCTAAGACCTTGATATTTAAAAAATGAAATTAACACATAAAAAGTTCCTAAACGTATGCTGCTATGCAGATTTTTAAATTTTTGTGATTTTGTTGTCGAATTGTATGTGGGGTAAGTGCGAAGAAAACGATGCTTTATAATAAAGTTAAAAAAAAAAGAGAGAGAGAGAGAGAAAAGAAAAGAAAAAAAATCTGAAATGTTTCAGATTTTAAATTACGTTCAGAGGGGCGTTTTTTTAACATACTGTGTATTACCTTTATTTACTAAATATCATGTTCTTCGCACTTACCGTATAATTCAGTTAAAGAACAATGTCGCAAAATAATTTTAAACTGAGCATATCTTTAGAATTTCCTATACACAGTCTCACGCGCTGGTGATAAAAATGTTTTTTCTGTACTACGTTGCCATGGCTCGTTTTGAAATCCTGGAGTTTGTTAATCAAACATTCGTTACAAAATATCTTGCAAAATATGAAATAAAGTCTTACAAAATATGAAATATTAAAAATAGGAAATATGAAACAAAGTCCAAATTTCAAATTTGGGCTGCCACATGCCCATATTCGCAGCAGCATTACGTCATTCAAAATTCGATGGCTCTAGGTACCGTCGTTTTATGACAATGCAAGAAACATACATACATTTATGCACATTCTTAATTATTTAATTTCTTTAAATATTATACAGGGTTGGAATATTTGGCAGCAACAGTTTGAAAAGTGAACCGACATTTAATGTTTCCGACGCAAAATCTCAAAACGAAAACAATAGTCCTTCAAGGACAAAGCCCCTTTAGACTAAAAAAAAATCTGAAATCTTTCAGATTTTATATTACGCCTAAAGGGGCGTTTTTTTAATGTTTTGTGTGTTACTTTTATTTATTAAATATAATGTTCTTCGCTCTTAAACCACATAAAATTCAATTCAACAGCAATATCACAAAATATTTAAAAACAGCGTGTCTTTAGAATTTCGGATACGCAGTCTCACGCGCTGGAAATAAAAATTTGTTTTCCCGTACAATGTTGCCATTGCTCGCTTTGAAATCGTTGAGTTCGTTAATAAAAAATTCGTTAAAATTTTACAAAATATGAAAACAGATAATAAAATAAATTCGAAATTCAAAATTTGGGCTTCTAAGTGCCCATGTTTGGATGGAGGATTACGTTATTCAAAAGTTTTTGCTTTAGATACCGTAGTTTTTTCACAATGCAAAAAACATACATATATTCATGCAGGTTCTTCATTATTTAATTTCTTTAAATATAATACAGGGCGATAATATTGGATGGCAACAATTTAAAAAGCGATACTCTGTGTATAGTAAACCGGCACAAAAAGCTGTTTCGTGACTTTTATAGCCCATCTGGGCTAAGGCTCCTTTGGGCTAAAATTGTAAGAAAGAAAGGGTTAGCAGGAGTGAGTGCAAGAGCAGGCTGGTTGGTAAGGAGCTCAGCAAAAGCGTAAGAGACCTTAACAAACCCTTTTGGACAACCATTAAAATCTGAAACTTTACATTTTTTTGCTTCCCATTCGTTTTATTATTAACCGAATGTCTATTAGTCTGGAAATACCTTTATTTATTTTTTAAATGTGGTCCATTGCAAATGTATTGTTTCATTTTTTATTTGAGTCTGTTGCCATTCGGCAAAACGAAACGTGAAATATTTGTCTTTTAGATTTATTCTGTCTGTTATTGATTAATAAACTAAGATACTAAAGAGCAATGAATGCAGTTTTTAAGAATATAATATTTTTACTTTTTAATTCGATTGATTTAAATAAAAAGCATTTAACTAATGTATAACTAATTAAACGCATTTGTAGAATTACGTTATATATTTTATGACTTTTCAAAAACAGAAAATGTAGAACGTTTCCGTATTAGTTTGAATATATAATCATCTCGAAAACTATAAAATATTTCTCTCTTTCACCTGGACTATCTCTATTCAAAATCTATACCGATGAAATATATTAAATTTTAAAAAAGTTTTTTTTTGGGGGGGGGACTGTGCGAATTTGAATCACTTCAGAGATTTTTGCTTCCTTATACAAAGTAAAAAGAAAATATTGTAACCGCGAAAAAATTTCGGGTGTCGTATTTCAACGAAAATATCCATTTTGACCGCTATCGAATGCAATTTAACGATGTTTTTGCATGACATCCTTACGTAAGGACAGAATAAAGGATTCTTTTCCTCCAAAGGAATTATGAAACAGATTTAAAACGGATTCAAAACAGATTTTTTGCGTGGCGTCTGTACGTACGTGCGTATGTAAATGCGTATGTTTGTATCTTTCCCCCCAAAAATTATAAAATTAATTTAAAATGGATTTTGAAGAGATTTTTTTCGTGACGTCTGTACGACGTACGTACGTATGTATCTCGCATAACTCAAAAACGAGTAGCCTCAGAACTCTGAAATTTTGTATATACGACTGCTTAGCATGAAGATGTGCACCTCCCTTGTGGTTGCAATCGGCCGCACCAGAAATATATAAATATAAATATACTCACTCTGTTACTCACCTCAGTGAGCTCAGAATTTTACTTCCTTGTACGAAGTAAAAAGGAAGTATTGTAATCGCGAAAAATTTTGGGTACCATATTTCAACGAAAATATTTATTTTGACCGCTATCGAATACAATTTAAGGACGTTTTTGAGTGTCATCCGTACGTAAGGACAGAATAAAGGACTCCCTCCCCAAATAATTATAAAACTGATTTACAATGGATTCTGAACAGATTTTTTAGTGGCGTTCGTCCGTACGTACATATGTATGTATGTTATCTCACATAACTCAAAAACGAGTAGACTCAGAACGCGGAAATTTTGTATATAGGGCTGCTATAACATGTAGATGTACACCTCGCATTTTGATTACAATCGGCCGCCCCAAAAGTATATAAATATATGTATATATATATCCACTCTGTTACTCGGCTAAGTGAACTCAATTTCCTTATTCTTTTATGTTTGTAAATTGTGCATTTTTTGCTTTAGAAATGATCGAATTATGTTGTTTTTATCTTTCGGTTACGATTTTATGCTTTTAATTAATCTGCATGCAATAATTGTGGAATTATCAACAATTTAAAACTTTTTTAAGTGCGGCTAAGCCTAATTTTTGGTTACTATAGCGGACATATTTGTTTACATTTGATACTTAGCAGAAGAGTGGATTTGTTGCCAATCTAGAGAAACTAAGCTTCGCAACAACAAGGTAACGCCTTCTTTTATTATTGCGAATTAAATTATGCTTGATTCGTTCTAGAATTATCATTTAAGTTATTAGCTGATTTTTGTGTACAAATTGTTATTTTAACCATAAAAATT
Organism: Stegodyphus mimosarum; assembly: GCA_000611955.2. NCBI lineage: Eukaryota > Metazoa > Arthropoda > Arachnida > Araneae > Eresidae > Stegodyphus > Stegodyphus mimosarum. The sequence continues at coordinate 325,984 of KK121735.1, read as the reverse complement.
GTTTTTTTAATTGTTTTAACTGTACTTTGTGTTTTATGCTCTGTTTTTGCTCTGTTATTGTTTTATGCTATGTGTGTCTCTATCTTTCAATTTTTAATAAAAGTATTTTGAATTTTTATGTATTTTTGCCTTATCGCGAAGTGAGAACTGAATTAATTTGTAACGCATGCGCATTAGGTAAGAGGCGCTGAATCTCCAGTGAAAAACTGTTTCTTTTTTATTTCTTTCATACATCGTTTTAGATTTGTTATAGTATTTGAATAGAACTTGTTTTAATGCTTCAGATGCTATAATGTTTGCGCACTCTCAGTTATAAAATGAATGACATTAAAGTTGTTAAATGAACCTAATGCCGATAATGAACTTTAAAGAGTGCATTTATTCTATTGTGGTTTATGCGCTATCGACGACGTATATTTAGTTCAAAATTTGTTAACTCTTAATTCAATCTGTTTAAATGAAATACAGGAAAATTGCGTATAATTTAATATTGCGTACAAGGAAGTCTCTTATATGTCGGTAAATTGAGCATTTTTTGCTTTAGAAATGATGGAATTATGATGTTCTTACCTCCCTGTTAAGTTTTTATGCCTTTAGTAAATCTGCATGCAATATTTGTAGAATTATCAACATTTTAAAAGTTGTTTAAGTGGTGCTAAGCCTAATTACGGTTACGAAAGCAGCCATATTTGTTTACATTTGAAACTTAGAAGAATAGTGGATTTGTTTCCAATCTACAGAAACTAAGCTTCGCAACACCAAAGATAACGCCCTTATTAGTTGTTATTATTACGAATTAAATCATGCCTAATCCATTCTGGAATTTATTCGAGGAAATAAGGGTTTAAGATTTACTTTGTAATTTTTAATATAGATTTTTGAGTTTTTATGTATTTTTGCCTTGTGGCGAAGTGAGAACTGAATTAATTGAATGAGAAATACTAAATCCTCTCTAAAAAACTGTTTTTTTTTTGTCGTTGTTGTTGTTTGTTTAATTTCTTTTACACATTGTTTTAGATTTATTATAGTACTTGAAGAGAACATGTGGCAACGATTAAATAATCCTTCAGATGATATACATAATTTTTGTGCATTCTGAATTGTAAAATGAATGAGATGTAACTCTGTTAAGTGAATCTAGCGCCAGAATGTCACTATGGTAAATAAATATAGTGAATTTTAAAGAGTGCATTTATTCTATTGTGGTTAATGCGCTATCGACGAAGTAGATTTAATTCAATCCAATAAGTTTAAACGAAATGCAAGAAAAAATGCGAATAATTTAATATTCCGTACAAGGAAGTCATCAGATTTTTTTTTTAGTGTGTGTGTGCAAGGTATACATAGATACATCTTAATTATTGCGTAATTGAGATAGAGATTCTATGTAACTGCTACGTTGCGAGTCTTTTGCATGGAATTAAAGTTAGTTGCTCTAGAATACATGTTTAGCGGGACTTTGGTTAACGTCTGCAATCTTAACCTGAATGTATTAAAAAGTGTGTACATCCTGCCCTGGAATAACTTTAGCCGGATATATGTACACTTTCTAATGCTGTTCTAGTGCAAAGGAAGTGTAACTGCCGGTGAAAACAGGAAGTTTAATCTTTTTCTTCATAGTTAAATTATGTTCTGAAAGATTCTTGTGAGTTTATGACTTGAGGGAAAAAAACATTACAGCTTTAGACTTGTCGTTATCCTTTTTGCTCTCAACAGATTGTGAAGAATTACAGGAAAATTCCGTTTAACGCGAATTCGAATTTGCTTATCAGGCATATAGGTTATGTACTGTAATCAGTTAAAGCTGCATAGGAAAAATGGTATTATTTCTCGCTTTATGTGAGAAATTAATCAGTTAGTGAGATCTTTTATTCATTTTTAGCAGACGATATTTCGCATTTCAAATAATAACTGTTGCCATAAACTTTTATTCCAAAACGTTTGCTTTTTACTTTCTTGTACGAAGTAAAAAGGAAGTATCGTAATCGCGAAAAATTTCAGTCGCTATGGTAAACAAATATCGTGAATTTTTAAGAGTGCATTTATTCTGTTGTGGTTTATGCGCAATCGACGAGGCAGATTTAATTCAATCCAATAAGTTTAAATGAAATGCAAGTAAAAAGGCGTATAATTTAGTATTCCGTACAAGGAAGTCATGTGGTGTGCACATCACATTTTTTTATCCCAAAAGAGTGTTAGAGCGCTTTTGGTCTCGAAAGGGAATTTTGTGTCCGTTCACTATAAATGTCCGTTTCACTTTTCAAATTGTTGCTGCCAAATATTATCGCCTTGTATTATATTTAAAGAAATTAAATAATAAATTAAATAATGATAATTAATTAAATAATAAATGTATGTATGTTTCTCGCATTGTGAAAGACCAACGATACCTAACGCCATCAAATTTTGAATAACGAAGTGCTCCATTCGAATACGGGCAACTGGAAGACCGAATTTGAAATTTGGAATTTCTTTTATTGTCTCTTTCATATTTTGTAAAATTTTACAAATTTTTGCTTAACAAACTCAGCGATTTCCAAGCGAGCATTGGCAACACTGTACGAAAAAAAAATATTTTTATCTCCATTATATTGTTTATACGATATTCTAAAGATATGCTGTTTTTAAATACACTTAGTCCAAAGGAACATTGGCTCAAATGCTCTTGAACGCGTATGTGTGTGCAAGTGAACAAAACGCCCCTTTGGGGCTAACATAAAATTTGAAAGCTTTCAGTTCTTTTTAACCAAAAGGGACAATTTACCCAGAACGGCTATTAATTTCGTTTTGGCACTTTGCGTTGATTCACTATAAACGGCGTTTCAATTTTTTCTATCCCAAAGGGGCTTTGTCCCTGAAGACCTATTGTTTTCGTTTTGCGATTTTGAGTTGAATCACTCTGAATGTCCGTTTCACTTTTCAAATTGTTGCTACCAAATATTATCGCCCTGTATTAAATTTGAATAAATTAAATAATAAAGAATCTGCATAAATGTATATATGTTTCTCGCATTGTGATACCTGGAGCTATAGAATTTTGAATGACGTAATCCTACTGCTAATATGGGCATCTGGAAGCCCAAATTTTAATTTGGAATTTGTTTTATTATCCATTTCATAATTTTTAAAACTTTAACAAATTTTTGATTAACCACCTTAAGGATTTGAAAGCGAGCAAGGACAGAGTTGTACAGAAAAAACATTTTTATCTTAAAAACATTTTTATCTCCAGCGCACGAGACTTACGGAAATTCTAAAGATATGTTGATTTTAAAATGATTTTGCGATATTGATTTTGAACTGAATTTTATGGTTTGAGTACGTAGTACATGATATTTAATAAAAAAAGGTAGCACACGAAACGTTAAAAAAACGCGCCTTTGGACGTAATTTAAAATCTGAAATCTTTCAGATTTTTTTTTTATTCCTTATTTATAAATTATTTATATTAAAGAAAAATAACACGAAAAACGTTAAGAAAACGCCCCATTGGGTGTATATGAAACCTGAACGCTTTCCGGACGTTTTTAGCCGAAAGGAGCGCTAGCTGATAATTTCATTTTGGCATTTTGCGTCGATTCACTATAAATGTCCCTATCACTTTTCAAACTGTTGCCACCAAATATTATCCTCCTGCTTTATATTTAAAGAAATTAAATAATGAAGAATCTGCATAAATGTATATATGTTTCTCTCATTGTGATAAAACAATGGTACCTCAGCCATCAAAAGCGTAATCCTCCACCGAATATAGGCATCTGGAAGCCCAAATTTGAAACTTGGAGTTCGTTTTATTACCGATTTCCTATTTTGTAACACTTTAAAGAATTTTTGATTAACAAACACAACGATTTCAAAGCAAGCAATGGCAACACTGTTACGGGGGGACATTTTTATCTCCAGCGCGTGAGACTGTGTATCGGAAATTCTAAAGATATGCTCGTTTTAAAATTATTTTGTGATATTGTTGTTGAATTGAATTTTATGGTTAAGTGCGAAGAACATGATATTTGATAAATGAAGGTAACACGCAAAACGTTAAAAAAACGCCCCTTTGGACGTAATTTAAAATCTGAAACATTTCAGATTTTTTTTTTCTTTCAAATTTTATCAGTCTGATTGCTTTACAAACACAGAGATCTGAAAGCGACAAACGTTCTTTCTAAATAATTTAAATCTACATTTTTTAAAATAATGATTCATGTTAATTAAAATACATTTCTTTACGTAAATAAAAGATCTTTTAAAGTAATATATTACGTACTTGACAGAGAACTTTTTTTTGGGGGGGGGAGGGTCAGTGTAGAATAAAAATTTAAGAAAGAAATTCCCCTTGTTTATCATATGATCATTATAAATTTTAAACAACAACACTCACACGTTTATTATGAATCAGTGATAAAAAAAATTCTCGAGAGTTGCCCAAAACGATGTTAACGAGTCCTATGAGAAAGAAAAATTTAAAAAGTAAACAAAGGCTTACTGTTGTTTCTGTTGACAATTCTCACTGATAAGCATGGCGCCTCTTTCGGATATTAAAACTATCACCTTCGTTGCAACAATGACGGTTCTTCTTTCACTGTGATGATAACACAGCCAAAAAGTCGTTTTCTTTTGCAATAGTTCTGATGAGATTATTGATACTTGTTACAAATAACTTTAAACAAATTCACTTCACTTTCTTGAAATTTTAGAATTCAGAATAAAAACTTTATGGGACTGGACTTCCAATCATTTAAGACGTTTTTCGCTGTATAAAAATAGAAAAATAAATAAGTAAAAATGGATATAGCTCCGATATTCGGTCAGAAACATAGTTATGTAGAATATGCCACTAATCCATTCAAATCTATAATCTCTAATAGTACAAATGCTTTTTTATTACGTCTTTCTGACATTTACCCAATCACCCACTGTTTGCCTTCAGAAGAGTGTCTAAAAACAATTGGTGTGTACATCACATGACTTTCTTATACGGAATATTAAATTATACTTATTTTTTCTTGCATTTCATTTAAACTTATTTCCTCGAATTTCATGAGAGATACATTTCTCATTCAATTAATTCAGTTCTCACTTAGCGGCGAGGCAAAAATACATAAAAACTCAAAATATCTTCATTAAAAATTGAAAGATACAGAAAGATATAAAACACCAAATACAGTTAAACAATTACAAAACAATTTTTACAATTAAAATTACAGTTTCTACGCAAAAACAAGAAATTCGGCCAGCAAAGAAGACGGCAGATTTTTCGGTGAACAAAACTAAAAGTTTCCTTTTGGCCCACTCGGCAAAAAGACACTGAAGGTGCAGAAAGACTTAATTCACTATTCTGCTAAGTTTAAAATGTAAACAAATATGGCTGCAATGGTAAAAAAAATAGGCTTAGCCGCCCTTAAACAACTTTTAAATTGTTGGTAATTCTACAACTATTGCATGCAGATTAACTAAAGGCATAAAAACCTTAACCGGAAGATAAGAAGAACATACATCAATCATTTTAAAGTAAAAATGGCACAATTTACCAACATACAAGAATAAAAGACCTGAGCTCACTATGCCGAGTAACAAAGTGGGTATATAATATGTGTGTGTGTGTGTGTGTGAGTGTATATATATAGATATATATTAAATAAGAAATTTAGAATTTTCGGTTGAACTTTTATAATTAAAATACATTGAAATGGTTCATCAGCTGATTCTGGATACAGAAAAGCAGGAATTTTTGTGGAAGAGAAATTTCAGTTGATTTCAGTGTTCCTCCTTCTGACGCAGTAGCATTGAAGTTGATTGAATTCTTCTTCTATTATGTTAGTTTTCCTTCAAATTTCATTGATGTTTTGAATTGGGTATTGCTTGTTTGAAAAGCTTTGGTTTTAACATTTATTAAATTCTTTATTGGATCTATAGGATTATTTGAAATTTATTATTTATGAATTTCAATTTTTGGGCTTTGTGAAAAATTAGTTCTAAATTTCTTTATGTCTTTACTGATAATTTTTCAGTAGCTTAATGCGCGCAAAAAATCTTACGTTTCGTTTTTTAAAAAAATTGTTTTGTAATTATATATATATTTATATGCTTTTAGTGAGGCCGATTGCAACCAAAATAGGAAGTGCACGACTATATGTTATATCAGTCCTATATACAAAATTTCAACGTCCTGAGGCTACTGGTTTTTGATTTATTCGAAAGACGTTACGAAAATAATCTCTTCTGAATCTATTTTAAATCTGTTTGATAATTTGTTTGGGAGAAAAAAGTCCTTTATTCTGTCCTTACATACAGATGTTACACAAAAACATCGCTAAATAGCATACGAGGCCAGTCAAAATGGATATTTTCGTTGAAATATGGTACCCGGAATTTTTCGTGATTACAATACGTCCTTTACTTCGTACAAGGAATTTGTTCTTTTCATTTTATCCTTTCTCTTACTCGTAGTAATTTATGAAACTTTTATTACTCTCAGGTAAGCTACATCCTTTTCCTCATCTAACAACTACAAACAATATTCAGCTCATTGTATAAAAATTATGTCTTATATTATTTAAATAAAGGAAATCTCTACTAAGAGATTAATTAATCCAGCCATTTAAGGGCGCAAAGTGAAATCACGTTAAACGAATATATATCGTAAATGCCGTATATTCCGGCGTATAAAGCGCACCTGTAATTTCAAAGTATATTTTTTAACTTTTAGGTACATTCGTCGTATAACGCGTACCCTTTTTTTTTATGAAGATCTAATGAATCTTATCTTTTGAAGTCCTTCATTCGAAGACTTTCCCAGACTTATAATACCTAGGCATTCTATAGAATGGCAAATGCTCTTTAGGCTTTAAGGTATTTCTTCCGCCTTCTTCGGATGCCTTCGTGGTGAAATGGTCAGCACGCTGGGTGCTTATTCCAGAGGTCGGTGGTTCGAGTCCTGGCGAAGGATGATGATTCTCCGCCACCGGAATTTGGCGATTGGGTCCCCTAATCCCCAGTCGCGCTTTAAACGGGGGAGTATATAAGGTACTTCTCCCGCCTTCTTCGCATGCCTTCGTGGTGTAGCGGTCAGCACGCTGGGCGCGTATTCCGGAGGCCCGTGGTTCGAGTCTCGGCGAAGGCGTTGCTCATTTTTCACAACTCCTGCTTCAAAAATACTTAATGTCTCTTCAATACAAAGTATGAAAAGGAAGATTATGATAAGGCTATTATTTAAAAGACGTTCATTCCTCAAAAAAATACAAATGCTATTTTGAAAAATTAATGAAAGTCTGCCATTAAAAATCTGTTATTCTAAATACATAAAAGAAAATAGTGAGATGATCTGGATACAGCATAAGTTTGTGTTTTCTATCTGGCTGAGACTGGGAATCAATAAGATCTACCTGACAACAGAAATTAAATTCAGAAACAATCGTTAAGTTTCACGTCAATGCCCTTTTTTAACACCTTTTGTTTTTTTTGGGGGGGGGGAGGCTAGGGCTAACAAAGGTGGTTATACAGTTCAATATCATGACGTGTAACGTTTTTGTATTTGGTTGGAAATTCTTTCAACATTTTGTCATGTCGTCCGTATGCAATGCTCGAATGAGTTTTCGTGAAATACGAAAAATAACTCAGGGTCCGTGACATAATACTGTATAATACTGACGCTTTCTTTAACAGCGTAAATCCATTACTTTCTACAAACATCACATCCTAGCAATTCGGTATCCACTAGTCCCGTGGTTCCTTCTTAATAGTAACTTTGGCTTTTTTACGTCATTTACTAACTTCTCGTAAGTAGTTTCGGTTCTTCGAAACGAATCGGAAATGTATTTTATACTTTGCCGGTTTGTCATATGGCATTCTATAGAGTGCCTAGGAAATGCGTGAAATATGAATCGTTTCATGCATTGCCGGCTAGTTTTAGGCATTATATACAATGCCTAGGCACTCTGTAGAATGCCGGATTTCAAACTTTGCTGTTAACATATATATTAGATTTATATATGAATATAGATCGTTCTAATATAAATATTTTGTCACAAAATCAGGCTTTTTCTGAAATAACATACTTTATATATATATATATA
>KK121735.1:281858-304690 GCA_000611955.2 Stegodyphus mimosarum | reverse complement strand
ATAAATGTAAATAGCATAATAAAAGAAATATTTTAAAGACGTAACCTTTTTATACATATTACGGTTTTAAAACATAGAAAATGAGCATATCTAGATGTGGTATTTATTCATCAAGTTGTTTCGAATACCTGAAGTCCTGGGATTATTTTCCTTGTCCTAGTTTTATTGTAATAGTTTTGAGTTCAGCTACAGTACTTTTATTAAAGAAATATTTCTCATTCAGTCATTTCAGTTCTCTCTTCACGGCAAGGCAAAAATTAGTAAAAATCTGAAATATCTCGTATTGATCATAAAAATTATAAAATACAAAAAAGCCTAAAGTACCAAATACAATTAAAAACAATTACTTATTTATTTTTGAGTCCAAAGTGGCTTTTTCCCTGAAGGACTATCGTTTTCGTTTAGAGATTTTGCGTCGAATCACTCTGAATATCCGTTTCACTTTTCAAATTCTTGCCACCAGATGTTATCGCCCTGTATTATACTTGAAGAAATTAAATAATGAAGAATCTGCATAAATGTATTTCTCGCACTGTGATAAAAGAACGGTACCCAAGGTCATCAAATTTTGAATGATGCAATCTTACTGCGAATATGGGCATCTGGAAGCCGAAATTTGAAATTTGGAATTTGTTTTATTATCGATTTCATATTTTTTGAAATTTTAACGAATTTTTGATTAACAAACTCCAGGATTTCAAAGCGAACAATGGCCACGTTGTACAGAAAAAAACATTTTTATCTCTAGCGCGTGAGACTGTGTATCAGAAATTATAAAGATATGCTGAATTTAAAATGATTTTGCGATATTGCTCTTGAACTGAATTTTATGGTTTAAGTGGGAAGAACATGATATTTAATAAATAAAGGTAACACACAAAATGTTAAACAAAGACCCCTTTGAACGTAATTTAAAATCTGAAAACTTTCAGATTTTCTTTTTTAATTATTAAATTTTTTTGAGCTAAAATAAGAGTTTGTACGCCAAAATAAGCAATTGGGCCAACGGGCAGAAACTGAAAAATTTGAAATTTCAGTGCACAAAATTGAAAGTTACATTTTTATCTCCACGGGCAAAATGACACTGAAGTTAGTGCACAAACTGACTGAATTTACTATTCTACTAAGTTTCAAACGTAAACAAATGGCAGCCTCGTTAGGCCTAGCTCCACTAAATCTTTTAAATTGTTGATAATTCTACAACTATTGCATGCAGATTAACTAAAGGCATAAAAACTTTAATAATCAACTTACCGGAACTTAAGAACGGCATAGTTCAATCACTTTTAAAGCAAAAAATGCACACTTTAATAACATACAAGAATAAACACACAGAGCTCACCGAGGCAGGTAAGAGGGGTATATACATACACGTTTGGTGCGCCCGATTGCAGAAAAAAAGGGAGATGCAAAACGAAATGTTACAGCAGTTCCATGTACAAAATTTAAACGTTCTAATCGTTTTTGAGTTATGCGAGATACATACATACGTGCGTACGTACAGATGTCAGAAAAAAAAAATGAACCCATTTTAAATCCATCCGTTTTGGAAAAACTAATCTTTTATTCTTTCCGTACGTACAGACATTGTGCACAAAAATCGTCTAAATGGACTCGAGGACGGTCAAAATGGATATTTCCGTTGAAATATGATACTTGAAATTTTTAGTAATGAAAATACATCCTTTACTAGGGAGTAAAAAGAGACAAAATAGTAATATAATTAAAAAATATTTTGAATTATTTTTTTAAAATAAAGTTACATTTTAAATTTATTTCCCTATATGTCATTTTAACATTTTTTGCAAGCAAGTTTGTGTATTAAGAGTGGCGACAAAAGCTCTAGTTACGTCACGAGTCAGCAAAACAAAAACGAAATTTTGGCTTCTTTCCAAATGTTTCTCAAAATGTTGAAATGCATATCCGTCGATATTCATGCAGGAAATAGTGTGTTTATAAAACTGAAACAGAACGTTTCTTCATAGCTCATTTCTAGATTTCAGAATTTTTGCCTCTGTGCCTTTTGTTGTTACTTTAGCTGAGGATATTTCTCATTCGGTATGCATTATCTCTTTCGAGGACTTATGGAAAACTATAAAATTAAAAACAAATAGATGTATATTAAAAAAAACTTAATTATAGATCCGTAAAATATTTACAAAAGAAGATAATAGAGTAAATAAATTTAAAATGTACTTTTAAATAATTTTATTGGTCATTACATTTAAAAAAAATTATATTTACATTTACATTTTTCCCCCAAAATTCGTGGGAAGCCACTTCGACTATTCTCATCTTCATAGAACTTTATTTATCCGAGATGTTAATTAAAAACCTCTGAAAACGCTAATTTTGTCCCTCACATTTTCGAGTGGCAACAGTCTCGCATGCATTGGTCATTAGTCACCAGGATACAATAGGCATTTAGCATTTAAAATATGCTTTTACCTATATTTGAAGTTTTAACCCGAGGGTGCTGGCTTTATTTAAATGTTTAGGAGCACAGGAGTGCTCACACCAAAAAGGAGAATCCATGGACGAGTGCCGCCACTAGCGACTAAAAGGATCTTTTGAACTGTTGTATGAGGAATTTGAAGATTTAAGCTTGGAGATGCAATTAAAAATTCACCATTTTGGATTGTGATGAATGGTTTTTAGCCTTTTGACAGTATGTTCAATAGTTGGATCATAGTTTACAAGTTCTCTTATACGGTAGTATTCTGAATTTTGCATTTTCTGGAAAAAGTTATGACAAGTAGAAAGTATTTCGTCATGTATGGAATCTTTCTTCATTTCTTTGAATATTTGCTTGTTCCGAACATACCATGGGGCGTTTAAAATCATCCTTAATAATTTATTTTAAAAAACTTCTAATTTTTTACGATAGGTTTTAGCAACGGTGCTCCAGGCAGGAATACCGTAGAGTAAAATGGATCGAATCATAGTAAGATATAGTATACATTTTGTTCTTATATGAAATTTCGAGTTTCTTTGTAGCAGAGGATAAAGGGCAATAACTCCTGCGTTAGCTTTTCGTAATGCATTCAAGCTTGTTCTTTAAACAATAGTTGTTCGTCAAAGAGCACACCTAGGTATTTAATGGAGCTGTTAACAGGTATTTGCATATTATTAATTTGAATATCAATTTCGACAGGAGTATTCTTTTTATAGCTTCTAAAAATAGTGGCGTTACACTTATTTGGGTTTAATTTAATTCTCCAGATCTTGAACCAATGATCAGTGATGTTAACTGCGAACTTTAGATTGTCAATAGCGAGTTGCGGTTCGTAAGAACGACAGTATCATCAGCATATTTAGAGATTTTTGCATTTAATGGCTCTGGCATGTCATTTATAAAGATGTTAAACAGGATCGGAGCTAAAATGCTTCCTGGAGGGACGCCACTTTTAATTATCTGTCTATTGGAGAGAGATTTTCCAATTCGAACTTGAAAAGTACGATTTTTTAAACATTAGGAATACATTAATTTAAAGAGATTGATAGGGATAAGTGCTTTTAGCATTTTGAAGAGAAGGCCGGCGTCTCGCACGGAGATTAAAATCTGCTTTACTTCGAAAACTGTTGCCACCGCTCGCTTTCAAATCGTAGAGTTTGTCAGTAAAAAATTTGTAAGTTTTACAAAATATGAAAGAAAAATAGCGTTGCCAAATTTTAAATATATTATTATTATATAAGATCACATTCTGAAGTTGAAGAAAGCGCGCGATTGCATCTGACGTCATTTGTAAGTCGAAAATTTTTCTTTAAAGTCAGCGTTTTAAATAAATAGCTGCTGTTGGGAATGTTTTTGTTTCGAGCTAGGATAACTGACACGATATATTATTGCGATGTTAATTCTTTTATTCCTATTGAGAAAAAGTTGTTATATTACGTTAAATTTAAATCATGACGTCAAATGAACCTGAAATGTAAACAATTTTTGTTTCGTGCTTTGGCAACAAAAAGACTATATACGAATTGGATGTCGTTTGGAAAGAATGAACTCATTTCATTTATATTGAAATGTTTTTATCCATTTTCCTTTCAGGTGTACATAGGACATATAAATTTTGCTTTGGCCGAAGTTCGCGAGTGTTGTAATAATGTTTTGAGAGAGAGCGCAAATTAATGATTTTCTGTCAGACATAAAGCATTTAAGTTAAATTCACTAATTTACCACAAGACACGCGACAACTATTTGCTTCAAGAAGATTATTTTTGTAAAGACTCTTCTAAGGGTAATTGGCTGATACAGGGAAAACCACAAAAATTTTAAACAGTAGGTTGCTTTATTATTCTCTTGAATGAATAGTCAGTGATACTAGTCTTTACATTCTACAAACTTTGTTGCTGTTAGGCTTAAGCAGACTTGCGTGTCAAATATGAAAATTGAAATGTTTCCTTTATTGTTCTTTACTTGATATAATTGACTTACATAAATACAATAATCAAGTCTTTCAGATTTAAAATTTTTAGCATTTTGTACAAAATAGAAATATACAGAGGCTGTCCGCATATTTTTAGACGATTTTCATTGTATTTACAGAAATATTTTACCTAAACTTTTTGTGTTTTAAATCTTCTACTTGATAACCCTTATTCTTCCCTATCTTTCTATATCGTAATTTCCAAGCCTTTTATAGTATCCGAAGAGCTATTTTATCCACTTCCTCTTGAACAGCTTTCCAAAGTGAAGGAGGGTTGTAGGTCAAACTTTGAACAACCCGCTTTTTAAAAGTCCAGAAGCGCAAAAATCCATGGGTGACTTAACAAAAATCGATCAAGAGACTGAGTAGGGACATGGGTGAAGGATATGTTTTGATATTCGTTTCTTGTTTCGTTTTTTTTTTTTTTTTTCAGGAAATTAACAGCGGATTTTTGACTTGTCGCTGCTTGCTTTGTCTTAATGCAGTTGTACTAATTGATAGCATTGTGGGTAAACAGAACATATTTCATATTTGAAAATTGGGTATAAAATATGTTCCTGATAATACATGGAATTGATCTTAACATTTTTCTCCACTCTCTTTATTTTTAATTTGCGTCATTTGAAAAAACGAACAACAATCATAAATCCCTTTGAAAAACTAGATTAAATTAAAAGATTTGAACTTTAGGTTTCTTTGAATCATGTTTTTAAGATTTTTTGCTTCTCTTTGATAATAATAAATGGAACTCTGTTCATAGCAATCACTTAAATACACCCAAGATTCGTCTATTGTGACAACATTTTACCGTTTTGTCCGGATAAATAAAGAATTCTGCAGAGCGTTCTGCGGTCGGCCATATGTCGCGGAGAAAGACGATGCACATAATGTTTTTTTCGCCTTTTAAAGATTCAAATCAGCATTAACCACTTTGCTTACAGTTGACACTGAGCGCTTTAATGTTTTTGCAACTGTCCTTTGACTTAATGGATTTTCTTTTGATTTTAAAGATCTTAAATTTGCAATATTTGAAACATTACTTTTTTTTTCTTCGGATATGTATTTGGAACAATTTTTCCACTTAAAGGGGAAAATTTGACGTTCTTTACCTTTCTTGTCGACAATATTATCCATCGTAGTTTTAGATATCGAAAATCTATGGCTTCCACAGAGTTTTTTTAATAGCTAGATACGAATAATTTTCTTCGGAAAGAGCACAATCATAACCTTCCATTCATTGCTTCTTTAAAAGCTCCATTTCGCATAAAAATAAAACTATCAAGTAGCAGACGATAATTTATACTTTCAAAAATATAGTTACAGTTTGTTCCAAGCAGACGATTTTTTTATAACAAAGTAAAATCATCTAGAAAATGTGCGAAAATTTTTATTTATATTTTGAAAAGACTAAATAATCTGTACATTGAAAAAAATATATACTTTAATTCGACATTATATAATTCTGTTTAGTTTGAAAATTAATATTTATTTTTTATTTTCTGGTTGGTTCAGTCTGCTTGCCTATCGGAGTGTGTGACTTAAGGTAAACAGATAACGGTTTAAAAGTGTGTCGAGGAATCAAGTTTCCACCGTAAATAGTAAAACTTTTCTACAGATCATTTAGTGTCTTTTCATAGCGTTATATCGTCGTTGTGAAACATTAAAACATATTTCACGAAGCCTAAAGAATTTATTAAAGAAACAGTGCTGTGAAAAGATTAGCATATTGCAGAAAACATTTCGGTAATTTATATGACAATGATACTCAACAAATTCAAAAATAGCACTTGTACCCTGGGACGCGAAATACGGAGTCTGCGCAATCTTCGAAATGCCAAGGTACTTACTTATTGCTGCAGGATGAGACATGCCAAACGTTCTAAGCGGAAGACTGACGCCATTAGTCCAATGGTGTTTGTTCATACTTGAATGAAAAACGTGCATCGAAGATTTGGCGCAGTGCCAACTGTAGCGTCCGCCTGGAAAATTGCTCGAATACCGAAAACATAACAGCAGTAGTTTTGAAATATGAAAAAGAATCCTGATGGTAAGCTGACCATAAGGGTGTTAAAAATCCGATACAGCACTTTTAACACCCTAGGTTATCGGTTCCATAGACGAGGCATATACATTTGATGTAATGATAATTCAAAGCAAAATATACTTTTATTTAGTTGCCACTTGTGAAAACAGCAGTCTCCGAAAATCGGTGACTTAGGCTACAATCAATATCGCCTATGCTTGAAGCCAGCCGAAAATTCCATGCATTCCGTTTTCTCTTTGGATATATATCTGGAACTATTTTTCCACTTGAAGCCAAACTTTGACGTTTTCTTCTTTCTCGTTGAAAGTATTATCTATCGTACCTTTAGATATCCAAAAATCATGGCCTTTCACAACATTTTTACTTCCTTGCATGAAGTAAAGGAAGTATTGTAATCACGAAAAATTCCGGATACCATATTTCAACGAAAATATCCATTTTGTCCATTCTGGAATTCATTCGAGGAAATAAGTTTTTAAGATTTACTTCGTAATTTTTAATACAGATATTTAGAGTTATTTTTGCCTTGTCGAGAAGTGAGGACTGAATTAATTGAACGAAAAATACTGAATCGTCTGTCAAAAACTTTTTTTTTTTTTTGTTTAATTTTTTTTATAGATCGTTTCAGATTTGTTATTGTATTTGAGTAGAACATGTAGCAACGATTAGATAATTCTACAGACGATATAATTTTTGTGCGTTCTGTGTTATAAAATGAGATGTAACGCTGTTGGGTGAACCTAGCGGCAGAGTGTCGCTATGGTGAATAAATGTAGTGAATTTTAAAGAGTGCATTTATTCTATTGTGGTATATGCGGTATCGACAAAGTAGATTTAATTCAGTCCTATAAATAAATGGAATGCAAGGGAAAATGCGCATAATTTAATAAGAAAGTCATGTGGTGTACACATTAATTTTTTTTTTTGAAAAAATATATTAACCTTTTTTTGTGATAGTCCTATAACTCTAACAGCTACCTAACTAGAATATGATCACACTAGTTTTTAAAAAAGCCATCTCTTTTACACATATTTCTAAATTTATAATCATTACGCACAAATTTATGTTCAGTGTTTTGATAAACAATTTTTAACAAAATAATCTTTTTTCTACGCATTGCCTGTAATTGTGAAAGATAGCCTCAATATATTTTCCTGCGTTTACATATTGATAACCGTAAAATGCGATCAGTTAAGAAAACGTTATTTTATACTTTATATACTCTACGTGCAGTTATTTTTTATTTTGATTCTAAGTATATTTATATTTCATTACTTTCCTCATTTACATTTTCCCTCACATGTTCATTATTTGTTAAAGAAATAATGGCATATATTTATTTATTTATGTATTCAATTGGAAACTTACATATTAACGCAACCACCTTGGCGCAATTTGGTGATTTTTATAGAAGAAAATGTAGAAGTTATTTATCCGGTGCAAGTGGGTGGTTTCCACCGTCCCCCCTTTTTAGAAACATTCCCAAACTATCGATGTTTATAGTAAGTCGGTAAACATTATCAACATATGAAAAGAAAGCATAGTTTAGCAATTTAAAATACGAGTCTCAGTTATTAAATAAGGATTACGTGATACATTAAAAAAATAAAAACACTTGCATTATTCTTCAAAACATTCTGCAATTCTTTTTTTTTTTTTTTTTCGTTATTCTTCTCCCGAAATACACAGCGATCTGTTTTCTCTTAAAAAAATGTCAGAGAATTGCAGAGACTCCACTTCGTGCAACTCTCGGAAACGGCTGCTATCTGGCAAAGAATTTCCTTGTTGTTTCCTTTAGAAAATTTTTAGCAAAATTCTGTATTTCTGCAGAAATTTTACCGCAGTTTCTTCCATCGCTGACAATTTCCGCAAGCTCATATTTTAAAACTAAGTTTAAGGCAAAAAATATCACGATTTGTTTATAAAAATCGTTGGAACTTAAAATACAACAAAAAAGAACGCATACAAAAATGGCGGCGTTTCTTCAAGGATTACGAGTATGCTGCCAGAAGAATGGATATGTGCATGGCTGTCAGAGTTTGGCCGTTCGAAAAATGTGGCAACTTCTGCTAAGATAATTGCGTTAATCCAGAAGTACCTTCTATTCGATTAAAAAAAAAAATTCAACAGAAAAAGGCTGTTTGAGCTAAAAAAAATATCTTGTTTACTCGCGTAACGGTCGCACCTCCGTTTTGAAACAAAAAAATTGTCAAAAGTGTACAATAATGTATAGTAGATTTCTCCGCATAATAATCGCACCTAGACTTTCACAATGGAAAAGTGGCGAAAAAAAGTGCGACTATTACGTGAGTAAACACAGTAGCTCAAATTTATAGTGTGCGTAATGAGACTTTTAAAGTAAACAGCGAATTTTCCCGTGCAAAATTTAATGAGAGACATTAGGAATGTTTCAAATGAAGAACTTATGTGCTTTCATTAAATTTTATTGCTGACAATTCAAATTATTAAAAAAAATTTAATTAAAAACGCTCAAATGCATAAAACTTACAATGTCAAATGTAGAATAACGAGAATATTATTGTTCATTTTCTCAATAATTTTTGCCCTCAAAATCGAGTTAACAGACAAACTTCGAACAATTGTTAATCTTGCTTAAATCGCACATTTTGTTCTTACTTACCTTGCCGATCCAACGATAGGCTTTGAAGCTTAAATCTTCCTAACTTCAGAAGCGATACAAAATAATCTTTCAATTCTCAAATGTAAACAAGCGATATCTGCAGTTTTCTTTTTATTAAAAGAAATAATAATAAATAAAATTTGCTACGCTTTTTTTCCGATCCGGTGGTTAATGTAACGGTAAGCTGTGATATTAATTATTCATTACTTCATAACGAGCAGTTAATAGATCGAAGTCACGGTGATTCTGCAGAGACCTTCAACAAAACAAGTAAAAAAGAACGGAACTTCCGTTATTTTATTTTGTTTTAATTGACGGGAGAATTCGAGGTGATGTTACTTTTAGAACTTTGCGTCTTGCTCTTTCGCGACACGGGTTGATGAACTACCGGTAAAAATAGTCGCACGTTGGTTTTATACAAAGGTAGTTGCAACTCTTTGTTTGAAGGTGTTCTTTCTTGTATTTGGAGGTATCAGAATTCATTTCTAAATGCGCAATACGTAAATACGACTAATTATGTGCTTTACCTTTTAACCCGATATATTGTATGTAAAGAAGTAATTTCTGAAACGTACAGAATTGAAAATCTAAGCTATCAAAATCTGTTCGCGTCTGTCTGTTTGTTTGTGGCATTATCTCCTCCGAACGCGGGGAGTTGAAATTCCAAAAATACGTGGGAAGCCATTTTCACCATTCTCATCTCTGTACGACTTTAATTGGCCGAGATATTATTTAAAAACTCTGAAAACGCTAAGTTTCGCCCTCATTTTTCCGAGTGATAACAGTTTTGCACGCTGGAGATAAAAATCTGCTTAATTTCAAAAAGCGTTGCCATTGATCGCTTTCAAATCGTAAAGTTTGTTAATAAAAAATGTATAAGTTTTACAAAATATGAAATAAAAATAGCATTGCCAAAGATTAAATATATTACTCCCGATTCCAAAAATTCGCGAGAAGCTATTTCGACTGTTCTCATCTTCGTACGAATTTAATCAGCCGAGATATTGATTAAAAACTCTGAAAACAATAATTTTCGCTCTCATTTTTCCGAGTGGCAACAGTCTTGCGCGCTGGAGATAAAATCTGTTTATTTCAAGGAGGTTAGAATAGGTTTATTTCGGAAAGTGTTGCCACTGCTCTCTTTCAAGTTTGTTAATAAAAATTTGTAAGTTTTACAAAAAATGAAATAAAAATAGCATTGCCAAACTTTAAACATATTATTATTATATAAGGTCAAAGTCTGATATTGCAGAAAGCACGTGATTGCATGTGACGTCACTATGTCAAAAATGTTTAATTGATGTCAGCATTTTAAATAAATAGTTTCTATTGGCAACTTTTTTGTTTCAGGTTAGTATAGTTGATAAGGTATATTAATGCCATTTTAATTCTTTTATTGGTATTGAGAAAATGTTGTTATATTACATTAAATTTAAATTATGACGTTATATGTATTAACCTGAAGTGTCAAAGTTTTTGTTTCCTGGTTTGGCAATAAAAAAAAAATTATTTACGAATTGTTTGTTGCTTGGAGAGAATGAAGTGATATCATTCATACTGAAATGTTGCTTTTCATTTGCTTTTCAGGGGTACACACAGCTTATAAATTTTGCTTTGGCTGCAACCCGCTAGTTTGTTTATAATGTTTGATGGAAGTCGATCTTTATGTGACTGTAAACGAAAAGCTTCATTTGTTTTTTGCAAAGTAAACGATGTCACGCTGCTGCTCTTTAAACCGACAGCAACGGAACGTGACTTCGCCGATTTCGAATAAGATATTTTTACGGATACTTGAATATTTATTTTAATGCTCTCTGATGCCATCTGTATAGTCAGTGGCATGGGAAGTCTGTCGGTCGTGTTTTTAATCTACTGGCCCCAATTAAATAAATAATATGGAAAATTGTACAGATTATTTAAAAGTAAAATACGGAGACATGATTTTATATTTCAGAAATACAAACTTAAGCATTTTAAAATTCTCATATTTATTATCTCACGAAAAATACGAATTTCTTTGTGTGATGGTGTATAATTCCGAATGTCTGGCTGCTTACAAGATTATTTCAAAAATTCGCTGTGTATGAAGCCTTATAATTTTACGCCCTGACATAGATGAATACTTCTTGACAAATCTTCTATTCGTCAGCTTCCATCCAGGTAAATTTCTTACTTTATATGAGCCTTCATCTTCATCCTACCCCTCCTCCGCGTCATCTTTCTCCTTTCCCAGTACATGACCGATTATTTCGGCGGCATCGTGACAGAGTGTGACGGAAGCAGAATTGTCTATATCCATCCAATCTATACCTCCTCTTCACCAATATTAATTTTCTTCGAACGTGTAACTACACAGTCCAGTCACATTAATGTGACCATCTGTCAAAAGCCAGAATAACCACCTTTCGCAGAGCGGACTGCTGCGAGACGTGCAGGAAGAGAGTCACATAGGTCGCTGAAGGTGTTCTCTGGGATGTTGAGCCATGCCGACTCTAATGCCGTGGCCAGCTGCGCTAGATTACGCGGTTGAGGATCCATGGCGCGAACAACTCGATCGAGATGGTCGCACAGGTGCTCGATTGGGTTTAAGTCAGGTGAGTTTGCTGGCCAGGGGAGGACGGTAAACTCATCCTGGTGCTCTTCGAACCACGCACGTACACTGGCAGCTGTATGGCACCTCGCATTGTCCTGCTGGAAGATGCCATCATCCTGAGGAAAAACAATGCGCATGTAGGGGTGAACATGGTCCGCAAGGACAGATGCGTACTTGTATTGATCCATTGTGCCTTCCACAATGATCAGTGAACCTAGAGAATGCCAGGAAAACATTCCCCAGACCATAATGCTCCCGCCTCCAGCTTGGACCGTTCCGGCAATGGTTGCAGGGTGGTTCCTTTCAGAGGTTTCACGCCTTATACGCCAACGTCCATCTGTCCGATGGAGCATAAAACGCGATTCATCCGAAAACGCAACCTGTCGCCACTCAGTGGACGTCCAGCTGCTGTACTGGCGTGCAAATTCTAGCCTTCGCCGTCGATGAACAGCAGTCAGCATAGGTGCACGAACCAGGCGTCTGCTTCGGAGGCCCAGACGCAGCAATGTTCGCTGAATAGTACTTTGGGAGACACTTTTGGTAGCCCCTTGGTTCATTTTGGTGGTCAGTTGCTCAACGGTAGCCCGTCTATCTGCCCGAACGCATCTCCGCAACCGTCGTTCGCCTCTGTCATCTATGGCCCGTGGTGCACCACATTTGCCACGTCGCTGATTTTGGACAGTCCCATTTTGCCATGCACGGTACACTTTTACCACGGCGGCACGCGAACAGTTCACAAACTCAGCCGTTTCGGAAATGCTTCCACCCTTGGCCCGAAAGCCAATGATCATGCCCTTTTGGAAGTCGGATAAATCGCTTCGTTTCTGCATTACGCCAACGATTGAAATGTTTTCCGAAGCCCTCACACACCATTTATATACGCTCAACTGCACTGTGCTGCCACCTGCCTTCTGTGATTGGTTATTTAACTCTGACATGGAAAGTACGTGGTGGTCACATTAATGTGACTGGACTGTGTAAATCCAAGATATCCATTGTGGCCACCGAACACGTTTAAAAACAAGACAATCTTCTTCACGCGACTTGTCTTCTACAAACATGATCATAGGACACATTTTAAGCCATCAATGAGTAATGCGCCCTATAGAACGGGAGATATAGAACTATCCTATTTTTAGCCCAAAGGGCGTTATCCCAGAAGGGCTATTAATTTCGTTTTGGCATTTTGTGGCGTTTTACTATAAACGATGTTTCACTTTTCGAATTGTTGTCACTAAATATTATAACCCTGTATTATAGTTGAAGAAATTAAGTAACGAAGAAGCTGCATGAATGTATGTATGTTTCTCGCACTGTGAAAAAATAGCGGTACCTAGAAACATCAAATTTTGAATAACGTAATCCTCCATTCGAATATGGGCATCTGGAAGCCCAAAGTTGGAATTCGAAATTTGTTTATTATCTGTTTTATATTTTGACAAATATTAAAGAATTTTTGATTAACAAATTCAACGATTTCAAAGCGAGCAAAGGCAACACTGTACGGGAAAAAAAAAAAAAAGCTTTTGCATCTCCAGCATGTTATGAGACTGTGTATCGGAAATTCTAAAGATATGCTCTTTTAAATACTTTGTGATATTTCTGTTGAATTGAATTTCATGGTTCAAGTGCAAAGAACATGCTAGTTATTAAGCAAATGTAACACACGATACGTTAAAAAAGTCCCTTTTGACGTAATATAAAATCTGAAATGTTTTCAGATTTTCTTTTTAGCCCAATGGGCGTTGGCACAGAAGGGTTATTAAATTTCGTTTTGGCATTTTGCGTCGATACCCTGTAAATGTCAGTTCACTTTTCAAATTGTTGCCACCAAATATTATATTTAAAGAAATTAAATAATGAAGAATCTGCTTGAATGCATGTATGTTTCTCGCATTTTTCTCGTTTATGCATGTTGCCTCCAAATATTACAGCCCTGTATTATATTTAAAAAAATTAAAGAATGAAGAATCTGCATAAATGTATACATGTTTCTCGCATTGTGATAAAACACCTATACCTATAGCCATCAAATATTTAATAACGTTGTCCTCTACTGGAATATGGGCGTCTGGAATCCCGAATTTGAAATTTGTTTTATTATCTCTTTCAGATTTTGTAAAGCATTTATGAGATTTTGGTTAAGAAACTCAACGATTTCAAAGCGAGCAATGGCAACACTGTACTGAAGGGGAAAAAAAATAGCTCCAGCACGCGACATTGTGTATCGGAAATTCTAAAGATATGCTTGTTTTAAAATATTTTGTGATATAACTCTTGAATTGAATTTTACGGTTTAAGTGCGCAGAACATGATATTTAATAAATAAAGGTAACACACAAAACGTTAACAAAAAGGCCCCTTTGGGCG
Organism: Stegodyphus mimosarum; assembly: GCA_000611955.2. Taxonomy (NCBI): domain Eukaryota; kingdom Metazoa; phylum Arthropoda; class Arachnida; order Araneae; family Eresidae; genus Stegodyphus; species Stegodyphus mimosarum. The sequence goes on along the minus strand of KK121735.1, from coordinate 290,614 downwards.
TAATATAAAATCTGAAAACTTTCAGATTTTGTTTTTTGTTCTTTATATTGTTATTATTATTCTTATTATTATTTTGTGTTGTGTGCAGAGTGTACATAAGAGTTAGTGAAAAGCAGTTTTTATTATTTTTAGTGGCAGCAGAGTAATCAATAAGCTTTTCGACTTGAAATTAAATAGTATTTTTGAGTCATTAAATTACCCACTTTTCGGTTTTATTTTGGAATTGATTTAACTGAATATATAGGTAGGTATGAAAAAGTCAAAACAGAAGACAGGAAGAGGAATTTTAGCAAAAATTCGCAACCGATGTTTAGTAATTAGCCTAGTAATAAACAGGAAAAGAAACTTTTTTAATAAACAGTTAAATGAGAGAAAATATATCATGAAGAAATAATATAAAGAAAAATTCAGAATCAAAACACGAAATAAAATGAGGAAAACTCAACCGGAAAAGAAAAGAAAAAAGAAAAGGGCAAAAGTTAAAAACTATAATGCAGTGGAAAAATCCGCCTAGTTTCAAAGTTTTACAACTCAGCTATCGAATCTCTACGGGTTCTAAAAATTTACTACTGTCGGGGTAAAGGCGATATTTTGATGAAAAGCTTGGCATTCTTCCAACCGAGAATGTAATTCAGTAAACCTGAAAAACATAAGAATCTAAAAGTGGCTTTGAATCTGTCCTAACTTTGGAAATTCGCTCTTCTTTATGTTAAAATATGGGATGTTTTACCAATGCAGATGTAATATTAATCCTAACATGGGCCGTGGCAAGCTTTCAGCTGTTAGACTTTCTTCCATGAATGCCATCAATGGATTTGCAGTTAATTTTCTGTATTTTGGTGATGTTTTTTGTTTTCAAGGTTACCTCGTATTAAAAGCAAAACAAATGAAACAAAGTTGAAAGTTTTATGTTGGACGCTTTTGCACACGGGAGCAGAAAAATTATAACATTTTGTATTCCGGAGGTATCGATAAATTAATATTTTTTCAGTTTAATTGCCGTGTTATAGTGTAGTTTTCTGTACCTTTCTTTCTGCTTGCTTTGCAGTTATAGAGAATGTTTTTAAAATAAAAGTTTTCTAATAATTTGAAACTGGATGTAAAATTTATTGGTCGAGATAGTCCCTCTTTTAATTCCTCTAGCCGCCTGCTTTGCCAGCAACCTAAAATAGTTATTATAAAAAATAAAAGCTGTTATGAAAATTGTTGAATATAGTTGTGAAATGCCCATTATGTTGTTCTTATGTTCCGTTAAAGGTTTTCATGCCTCTAGTTAATTTGCATGCAATAGTTGTAGAACTATCAACAACTTAAAAGCTGTTTAAGTATTGTTTAAACCTAACGAAACCCCCATTCGCTTACATTTTAAATTCTTAGCAGAATAGTGAATTAAGTATTTCGCATAATTCAAAAACGAGTAGTCTCAGAACGTAGAAATTTTGTGTATAGGACTGCTATAACATGTAGATGTGCACCTCCCTTTTTGGTCGCAAATCCGAAGCACCAAAAGTATATAAATACCCACTTTATTATTCGGCTTAGTGTGAACACTTTTTTTATTCTTCTATGTTGGTAAATTGATCATTTTCTGCTTTTAAAATGATTGAATTTTGTTGTTCTTATCTTCCGGTTAAGGTTTTTATGCATTTACTTAATCTGCATGCAATATTTGTAGATTTATCAATAATTTAGAATTTGTTTAAGTGCGGGTAAGCCTAATTATTTTTAGCGTAGCGGGCGTATTTGTTTACATTTGAAATTTAGCGGAATAGTGGATTTGTTGCGAATGTAGAGAAACTAAGCTTCGCAACAACAAAGATAACGTCTCTTTTTATTATTTCGAATTAAATCATGCTTAATCCATTCTGAAATTTATTCGAGGAAATTAATATAGAATTTTTAATATAATATGGGAAATGAAATATATGAGAGAATTATTCAAGGATTGTAAGAACCATGATCCCCTACCTATTTTCATTTTTTGAATTTGCAAATTTTATTATATACATTTGGAACAGAGAAAGTAAAGGTTGAAAAAAAAAACAGTGAAAACCAAAGTTAATTCTTTTTTATTTAAAGCTCCAAACAGAACTTGTCAAGGGAAAAGTGTTTTGAAGCTTTAAACAAAGTCAATTAACTGAACAATAAGAACGGTTTCATTCCGATCAACTCACTGAGACCTCTATCGTCTATTAGTATAATGGTTATTAATTCTAGAAATTTTTTTATATACAATATTTCGAAAAATTCATACAAGTTTGAGGCTGTCATTGAGTTGGTCTCTTTTGCCTACCAGTTTTTGTTGTCCGAACACAAAATTTACAAGGAAAACATTTTACATGTAATGCCGAAATAAAAACTGGATTAATTGAATGAGAAATACTGAATCGTCTGTGAAAAAAAATGTTTTTTTTTCTTTTCTTTTGTCCTTTTTTTCCCCTTTCTTTCTGTCTCCCCCCTTTTGTGTGTGTGTGTGTGTGTGTTTACTTAATTTCTTATGCATCGTTTTAGATTTATTATAGTATTTGAATAGAACGTGTGGCAACGACTAGATAATTCTTCAGATGATACAATTTTTTGTGCATTCTGAGTTACAAAATGAATGAGATGAAACGCTGTTAAGTGAACCTAGCGCCAGAATGTGGCTATGGTAAACAAATACAGTGAATTTTAAAAGAGTGCATTTATTCTATTATGGTTTATGCGCTGTTGACAAAGTAGATTTAATTCAATCCAATAAGTATGAAATGCAAGAAAAAAAGCCTATAGTTGAATATTCGGTAGAAGGAAGTCATGTGGTGTACACATCAGATTTTTTTCTTTACAGTACAGGTATAGTATAAATGTGTTATAATACAATCTTGTGTTATAATAGTGAATTTACTACTACCATTACCTACCGAAAATTTTGTTATATGTTATGTGCCAAAAACGTATTATCCGAAAAGATTCCCCCCCCCTACAGTTCGGATACACGCGGCTGTATACAGCAGAGGAAATGATATTGCGGCAAAAGCGAAGTATTTATCTTTTTGCTGAAACAGGACTTTGAAAAGCGACACTGAAATTAAAAAAAATAAAAACACGTTTGGATAAATTTTAAAATTTAATATCTCCTCATTAGCAATCTTGGGAATTACACCGACAAAAGGCAAAGGAAATTTACTACGAATGGACCTTAAATGTCAGAATCAACTGTATATAACACACTAGTTGGTTTATTTTGTTTATGTAATTTTAGCCTGTGTCTTGTGGAGGGGAGAGATTAGAGACTGCGAGATAACTGCGACCGTTATCTCATGGAAAACTGCCCAAGGACAACACCACGCATGCCTTTAGACGCTAAATTAGATTAAAATCCTTTTTCGATTACAATGACGCAGCAAAAAGTGAACTTTCAGACTTGTTTCGCAATGTATTTTGCCACGGTTAATTTCTGAAGTGTTATATAAAGACAAACAGCACTGACAGAGACTCAGACAGAGGTAGAGGTGCTTATTCTGGTATTCTAGAAACGTTCAAGGGATATGTACTTACTTGTATAATCTGTCTGGTTCACATTTAAATTGAAATTCTTTTTGCTACCTTAATTATGTATGACCCTTGTGGTTAATCGTAGAGTTTCTGTTAAGTGTTAATATCAAAGTTATTGATGTTTGATGCTTTCGGAAGCTTTCGTGAACTACGTTTGAATCAGCCGCCCAACCGGGATAGTGGTTAACGACGCCCATTCGAAGAACGTCTGTGTAAAGAAGGAAAGATTCTATAGACGTAATGAAAACCAGTTTGGTATTAAGCCGCTAAAAAACGGAAGGAAAATTCTCCATGGGATTTGGCGACGGAACCTGGTGGCGAGAATTTTCCTCTCCGCGATGTGTGCAGGAAATTGAGGAACACGTGTTAAGAAGAAACGTTCTTTGACAAAACCTTTCTTCTTTAACTTTTCGAAATAACTTAAAGTCGGATTTTCGTAATTCTTTTTTTGCTCATAATAGCTAATCCATTAATTAATTTACTTGCGCAAAAAAAAATATTTCCTTTTCTTTTAAAGAAATTTTAAACGATATTCGTTTTATGAACTCTTCATAACGTGAACTTCGAATTTGAACACCGGCTTCGAGCTTTGGCGACAGGTATTTCGCGCATGTGCAGCTGTTTCCCTCTGCGTTGTAACAGAGCCACTCCTGTTGGTGATAAGTTTTCCTTCTTAACAATACATATTCTTTGTGACGTACCGAAGGGCCCGGGTTTGAATCCCGGAGAAGGCATGGATGTTTGTAAATGTATACAAGGGTTGTTATTTACATTTCTGGCCTAATAATGTGTCGTAACCGATAATTGTGAGTTCTTTTCTTTTATTATTCGGCGTCCAAAATCAAGTAAACTATTTGACTATAAACTTTGTTTTTTCAGAGTCATTTATTATAAGTACATCGTTCATGCAACTTACAAAACTGTTATAAAGACTTTGTTTAATATTTCAACTATTCAGCGCTTGATTTAGTTTGAATTACTACAATAAAATAATTTAAATCGTTTTCTTTTTTTCTTTGCATTTCATTGGCGTTGGCTTCCTCGTTCTTCATAGAGGGGGGCCAGTGCCTCACATAAAAATAATAATAATAATACAAAATTATAATCGAAATTGGTTTTATCGTTTTTCAAAATATTCTCAATGAAGATCAATACACTTTGGCATGCGTTTGAACCAGTTTTCAAAGCATTTTTCCCTTCCGCTTGAGATAACTCCTAAACATGCGTCAACTGCTTCTCCGGGTGTCTCAAATCGCTGACCACGTAATTTATTTTTGACGCGCGGGAATAAAAAATAGTCATTGGGTGCCAGATCAGGATTGTACGGTGGATGACCCACCCATTCGATGTTTTGACCCGTCAAAAATTCCTTTGTTTGAGCCGATGTGCGAGAGCTAGCGTTTTCATAATGAAGAATGTTTCGCCTCTTCTTCTTTTTTCAGATTTCTCCGATGATTTCTGCAAACAAATGCTCATGTACCATTCGGTATAAACCGTCTTGCGTTGCTGTAACACTACTGTCGCCACGTGACCGGTAATCAGGCAACCATTTGCTTCGATGTGCTTCTTCAGAGAACAACTTTTGTTGGATTTGGCTCGTCTTGGAAGACCCATGCAGTCGACTGCTGTTTTGTTTTTGTTGCGGACTCATATGCGTAGATCCACGATTCGTCACCAGTGTAGATGTTATTCACAGGCTTTGATAGACCTTGCGCGTATTTTTCCAGCATTTCCTTGCACCAATCGACAAGAGCCTTCTTTTGAGTGTTTGTCAGATTATGCGTGATCCAAAGCGAATAAATCTTTTTTACGGCCAAATTTTCGTGTAATATCTTATTGGTGCTAGTCATACTAATGGCCAAACATGATTCAATGATGCGGTATATCACAGGACGATCTTGCTTTATCAGTTCACGCTTGCATCGATATTTTCTGGCACAGCAACCGATTTTGGACGACCTTCACGGAATTCGCCTTGGAGAGAACGTCGACCACGTTTGAATTCGTTATACCAGTTTTTTACAGTGCTGTAGGATGGTGCTTTGTGCTGTATATAAAGAATTAAATTCATTTTCGTGCTTAAGTCGCCATTTTCGGATTTCTCCGATGACTTCTGCAAACAAATAATCGTATACCATTCGGAACAACCATTAACTAGAAGTTTTTTACCTTCTTGACAAGCTTGAGGTTTTGCGTTATCTTGTTGTATATATATCGGTTTTTGCTTACGATATACGGGAAACTAGATCGCCGCAATTACGTTCTCAAGAATCATTTTTTGCCATTTTGCGAAACTTACTAATTCTTTTATTACCAAGCTTCCTATAGAACTGTTTCTCGAGTTTCGCTTAACATGTTCTTCATAAATAAACATCCACATTCCAATTTTCCCATCAAATTGGTGAACAGCGGATCCTGCATTAAAACTTTGCAATCACATTACGTGACTTTGTTGACGTTTTTGGGGCAGACAGAATCAAATACCAGCAAACTATATACCAGCAAACTTGACTATCATATGAATTTGTATATAAGGTCGCCTGGTAATAATTCTTTAGTTATGCCTCATGAACCTTTATAACTTTTCCAAATGTGTACCATGTTTTTGGATGGTGGGAGTATTCTAAATTCATCATTAAGCTTTGAAAAGGAAACTGTTATTATTTAATGTTTATAAAGTATTTCTCCCGCCTTCTTCGCATGCCTACGTGGCGTAGTGATCAGCACGCTCGACGCGTAACCGAGAGGTCCGTGGCTCGATTCACGGCGAAGGCGTTGCTCATTTGACACAACTCCGGCTTCCAAATAAATACCTAATGTCTCTACACTGGCGCCCGAACTAAAAAGGTGGTGGATGGTGGCGATTGGGTCCCCCAAACCCCAGTTGCCCTTTAAAAGGGGGAGTATATAAGGTATTTCTGCCCCCCGTTCTTCGCATGCCTTCGTGGTGTAGTGGTCAGCATGCTCGACGCGTAACCGAGAGGTCCGTGGTTCGATTCCCGGCGAAGGCATGCCTCATTTTTCACAACTCCTGCTTCCAAATAAATACCTATTGTGTCTACATGTTTAATATTTAAATTGTAATATTTTAATTTAGAGTATATGCTATTCCATTAACAAAAATTTTTTAAATAAATATTGCTCTAAATCATCGGTTCTCAACCTTTTGACTAACGCGTACCATCTAAACAAAAATTGAAAACTTTAGTACCACCGCTACATTTTACAATGATTATATTTCAATTTCTCAATAGAAATATTAAAATATATATAGATATATATATATATTTCGCCATTTTCACAACCTATTGGCTATTTATATTAAATATGCACACATAAAAATATTAGATTAAAAATTTATTACCATTTTAATTATCTTAATCTGAGTTACTTTAATTCTAACATTTAGTGTGAAATTTGGGCTTGTTTAAGAGAGATCGATTTTTTTATCTCTGATCTTATTTCACTTAGCTTTAACCGTAATTTGGGATCCACTTAATTTTTGTTCTGTATTTATTTTTTAAATATAACATGGAAGAAAATCCTTGTTCACACAAATAGGTTGGGCAAAAAGGTGAATAAATTTTAATAGCTCTGTTTGAAAAACCTTTAAATTCCTTTTTTCGGTTCAGCCAAAAGTTAATAATTGTGTTATTTTTGAAATCTTCAGTTAGAATTCGATCACAGGAAATATCTATCAGCTGTTCCTTTTCTTGGCGAGATAAAATTTCAGGTACATTTGAACAAAATGGATTCCTAATCCAATTTTCTTTGTCATAATTCTAGAGAAAATACATGTTAAAATTATTTATCAATGAAAAACAATGATTGGACAAAGCTCAGATCTCATAAATTTAAGAGTGTTAGATAATAAACTTAAATTTTTTATTTATTTAATTTTGTATTAATTTTTTAATTTAATTTAATTTAATTATTTAATTTTTGAATTTAATAGTTAAAGTGCTTTGTTTTTTTTGCGTACTTCCGGTTGGGAATCGTTGCTCTAAGTCTTAAGCGTTTGATTGGTTGAATGAGGTTTTGTGTTTCATGCGTGTGTTAGATTTGGCAACAAAACTTGGTAAAAATGGCTTAGCGGAAATACAAACACGTCCAGTCTTTTATATTTACTTTTAGTCTCCCTCTCGATAAAAAGACTCTAATACCTATACAGAGTAAAGTAAATATTTGTGTCTACCGCTAAAAGGACCGAAAATTGCATATCCAATATAAACCACACCGAAATTGTTTCTTTAAACCTCTTACGGCTACTTTGTTTGGATACTTCTTCAAAACAACGTTGAGTATGTATAAAAATACCGTAACCATTTTTTTTTTTAGCCCGAAAGGGTGTTAGGGCTATTAATTTTGTTTTGGCATTTTGCATCCATTCACTTTCTGCGTTGATTCACTTTTCAAATTGTTGCCAACGAATATTACAGACCTGCATTATATTTAAACATATTAAATAATGAAGAATCTGCATAAATGTATATATGTTTCTGGCATTGGGATAAAACAACGCTACATAGAGCCATCAAATTTTTAATAACGTAATTCTCTACCGAATACGGGAAACACTAATTTGGAATTTGTTTTATTATCGATTTCATATTTTGTTACACTAACGAATTTTTGATTAACAAACTCGACGATTTCAAAGCGAGCGATGGCAACACTATGGGGGGAAAAAATTATCTCCAGCGCGCGAGACTATGTATCGGAAGTTCTAAAGATAAGCTTTTTTTAAATTATTTTGCGATATTGCTGTTGAATTGAATATTATGGTTTAAGTGTGAAATACATGATATTTAATAAATAAAGGTAACACACAAAGCGTGAAAAAAAAAAAAAAAAAAGAAGCCCCGTTTGGCGTAACATAAAATCTGAAAACTTTCAGACATTTTTAGTCCAAAGCGGCTTTGTCCCTGAAGGACTATTGTTTTTGTTTTGCGTTTTTGCGTTAATTCACTATAAACGGCTGTATCACTTTTCAAATTGTTGCCACCAAATGTTATCGCCCTATGTTATATTTAAAGAAATTAAATAATGAAGAATCTGCATTAATGTATGCATATTTCTCCAAATGTGATAAAACAACGGTACCTAGAGCCATCCAATTTTGAATAATGTACGTTTCCACCCGAATATGTGCATCAGTAAGCCCAAATTTGGAATTTGTTTTATTATCTATTTCAGATTTTGTAAAACGTTAACGAATTTTT
>KK121735.1:267049-281843 GCA_000611955.2 Stegodyphus mimosarum | reverse complement strand
TCATAGTAAAAAAAAAAAAAAAAAAAATTATTTCCAGAGCGTGAGACTGCGTATCGGAAATTCTAAAGATATACTCAATTTAAAATTATTTTGCGAGCTTGCTCTTGGGCTGAATTTTATGGTTTAATTGCGAAGAACATGATATTTAATAAAGAAAGGTAACACACAAAACGTGAAATAGTTTTCCTTTGGGCATAATGTTAAATCTAAAAAGCTTTCAGATTCTATTAGCCCAAAGGGCGTTAGCTCAAAAGGGCCATTACTTTCGGTTTGGCATTTTGCGTTGGTTTACTATAAATGTCGATTCACTTTTCTAATTGTTGCCACCAAATATTAGAGCCCTTTATTATATTTAAAGAAATTAAGTAATGAAGAATCTGAAGAATATATGTATGTACGTTTCTCGTATTGTAATAAAAAACACGTATCTAGAACCATCACACTTTGAATAACGTAATTCCCCACTGAAAATGGGCATCTGGAGCCCGAATTTGAAATTTATTTTATTATCGATTTCATATTTTGTAACACTAACTGAATTTGATGGTTTAAGTGCAAAGAACATGATATTTAATAAATAAAGGTAACACACAAAACATTAAAGAAACGCCCCTTTGGACATAATTTGAAATCTTAAACCTTTCAGATTTTTTTTAATGTTTATTTATTGTATTTTATATTTCCTGGCTCAAAAGCAAGCCTCACTTAAATTTTGTTAGCATATTTTAGTAATTTGTACGTAGCAACAATGATGTACATAAAAGTTCTAGAACGCTGCAGTAAGCGATATTCTTTCGCCCCTCCAGCCGCCGTCATATTAAAGCTTGTTTTCGTTGAAACTGATTTTATTTCGTGAATAATCGCTGCAGGTGTATTTTTTATGACACGTACTGTTTTAAAACTACGACGCGAGTGTTTAATTAAAGCATACTTCATGCTGAAGTGTGATTTATACTTGCAAATATTAAAAGCTGGAAAAGTCGGTGACTTTTTTCTTATAAGCTTTAAAACACAGGATATATCGTAGCTACACGGTAAGCCTTTACTGTTCCATTCCGACACGGTGATAGTTTACTTCTATATTTATTTCGAACAAAGGATAAAAAAAACTGCCAAAGCGCAAACACGAGCCCGAGCGTCCTCAATTCTGACATCATTGCATCAGAACTGTTCCACCTTTTGAAGCTGGCGTAAACAACAACAAACCAAAAAGAACATGGCGGCGGGAGTGAGTTCATTGTCCGAACGACAGTGGAAGGATAAAAAGGAAAAAAATAGGGGGGGTAAATGCATTAACAAATGATACATAATTTTAATTATGAAGCGTTAAAACATAACTCAAGAAGCCAGAAAGTAATAAAAAAAAGTAAATAAAATGGCGTTCAAACAAATCAAGTTTCCGGGTCGAGATTTTATTCCGAAAAATAAAAAGACGAGGTGGCGGGGAGAGGGGGATAAGGTTTTGAAGTACAGCGCGCTGTCTGTCAAACTCTCGGACCATTCATCGACGCTTGCCAGCAGTCACGCCGATGGTGCCGCCCTCTATTGAATGTCAGGCAGGCGTAACATCCCGTCATGCGGCTGTAAACACCTCTACGAAAATGTAGACGAAAGAAGACAGCTAGAATGTTGCAATCTCAAAGTAAAAGATTTCGTGCTTAAACGAGCTTCTCACGCTATGAACTTCTGTTATATTGTATCCTAATATGTCCATACAAATTAATATAATGTCCAGATATTGGAATATGTAATTGGTGATAAGAAAGATAAAAACAGTTATGCGGGAATTTAAAAAGAAGTAAACAAAAATGTGTATCATTTTGTCGTAAATCATTCGTGTTTCGGTCCCATAGCTGTTCTTCTATTTAACTATCTTAATATCATCTATTTTCTGTTATCGTTGTTTCATCCAATACAACCATAAATTAATGTGTCTATTATCAGAAAAGTAAGCAGAAATGCTGACCTACACATCCGCCATTTTGAATGTCTGAATCGCGTTCGCGACTGATATTTCGCAAGTGTGTTTGTCTTTGAAATATTTTCGTAAGAAAAGCGTGATGTTCAACTGAATTTATTCACAGAAGAACGGAAAAACTTACAGGTTATAATGTTCAACAAATTTTTAGTCCAAAGGGGCAATTTGCTCAGAAGGACTATTAATTTCGTTTTGGCATTTTTCGTTGATTCGCTACAAGCGTTGTTTCGCTTTTCAAATTGTTGCCACCAAGTATTATCCCCGTTATTATATTTAAAGAAATTAAATAACGAAGAAGTTGCATAAATGTATGCGTGTTTCGCGCGTTGAGATAAAACAACGGTACCTAGGACCATCCAATTTTGAATGACGTAATCCTCTTGCGAATATGGGCATCTTGAAACCTAAATTTGAAATTTGGATTTTTTTTTATTATCGAATTCATATTTTGTAAAACTTTAACTAATTTTAGATTAACAAACTCGTGGATTTCAAATCGAGCAATGACAACGTTGTACAGAAAAAACATTTTTTCTCCATCGCGCGAGACTGTGTGTCGGAAATTCTAAAGATATGCTCATTTTAAAATTATTTTGCGTTTAAGTACGAAGAACAGGATAGTTAATAAATAAAGGTAACACACAAAACGTTAAAAAAAACGCCCCTGTGGACGTAATTTAAAATCTGAAACCTTTCAGATTTTCTTTGCATTTATTTTTTTAAAATGTTGATTGTAATTTTTTTTTAAAAATTTTTTTAGTCTGAAATTTTAAAAAACTATATTTCATTTGATAGTATATAACTCATATGCTGGTCTCATATCTTATTTACTCGCGTAGTAATGGCACTTTTTTCGTTAATTTTTCGTTGTGAAAGTCTAGGTGCGATTATTATGCGAGGAAATCTACTATACAATACTGCACACTTTTGACGACTTTTTCTGCTTCAAAACGGGTATGCAACTATTACGCGAGTAAATACGATAGTTATTTTTCTTAACTGTGTTGGTATCACCTTTCTTCTTGCAATTTAAAATAACATATTATGCACTTAATTCATATTCCTTAATTGAATAAACCCGAAGCTGTGAAAATGGGGTCACAATAATCCTGCATGCGGGTCAACCAGAGAAATATAGTGTATCTATAATTATACGTATATATGCGCATATACACTGTAATAATAGCAGCGTATTCCTGCGTCTCGGTAGTTTGCGTACAAAATCAGGTAGGAGAGGAAAGCACAGGATTTCATAACGGGCCGATTTAAGCAATTAAACGGCCAGGTTTTCGCCCACCCCTGATCTAAATGTATATTCATCTACTACCCTATAAAATATACCGCTATTCCTCTTGCTCCATCCCTACTGATACTATATATTAATGAACCGCATTAAACTTTAAAAAAGCCCTTTTGGACGGTCATTAAAATTTGAACCATTTCAGATTTTAAAAAAATTTGATGTGTACACCACATGACTTCCTTGTACGGAATATTAAATTATACGCAATTTTCCTGCATTTCATTTAAACATATTGAATTAACGGATAACGAATTTTGATTAAATCCTCTTCGTCGATACCGCATAAACCACAATAGAATAAGTGCACTTTTTAAAGTTCACTATCGGCGCTAGGTTCACTTAACAGGGTTAAAGTCATTTATTTTATAACTCAGAGTGCGCAAACATTATAGCATCTGAAGAATTAACACAAGTTCTATTCAAAGACTATAATAAATCTAAAACGATGTATGAAAGAAATTAAACAAATAAAAAAGAAACAGCTTTTCACAGACGATTCAGCGCCGCTTACCTAATGCGCATGCGGCACTAATTAATTCAGTTCATACTTCACGGCAAGGCAAAAATACCTAAAAATTCGAAATATTTTCATTAAAAATTTTAAAATATAGAAAAATATAAAAGTACAGTTAAAACAATTAAAAAGCAATTTTTAAAGTTAAAATTACAGTTTGAACGCAAAAACAAGCTAATAACTTAAACGATAATTCCAGAATGAATGAAGCATAATTTAATTCGCAATAATAAAAGAAGACGTTACTTTGTTGTTGCGAAGCTCAGTTTCACTAGATTGGCAACAACTCCACTGCTAAGTATCAAATGTAAACAAATATGTCCGCTGTCGTAACCAAAAATTAGGTTTAGTCGCACTTAAAAAGAATTTTAAATTGTCGATAATTCCACAATTGTTGCATGCAGTTTAATTAAAGGCATAAAATCGTAACCGAAAGATAAGAACAACATAATTCGATCATTTTTAAAGCAAAAAATGTACAATTTACAAACATATAAGAATAAAGAAACTGAGCTCACTGAGCCGAGCAACAGAGGGGATATATATATATATACATATATTTATATACTTTTGGTGAGACCGATTGCAACCAAAATGGGAGGTGCACATCTACATGTTACAGCAGCCCTATATGCAAAATTTCGGCGTTCTGAAGCAAGTCCTTTTTAAGTTATGCCAGATACATACATACAAACGTACATACGCGCAAACGCCACGAAAAAAATCTCTTCAGAATCCATTTTAAGTCAGTTTTGTAATTTTTTTGGGGGGAAGAGTCCTTTATTCTGTTCTTACGTACGGATGTCACTCGAAAACATCGTTAAATTGCATTCGATAGAACTCAAAATAGATATTTTTGTTGAAATATCGTACCTGAAATTTTTTGCGATTACAATACTTCCTTTTTACTTCGTAGAAGGAAGTAAAAATTAACTTATAAATAATTAATTATATTAAATTATTAATAAATAATTAATTATTATAATTATAATTAATATTCATAAAAATACACATGGCATGGAAATGAAATGATCACTGCACTGTTTTAATTGCAAAGATGGGCAAAAGTGGGCCGGAGACCCTCCTAATCGCATAATCCGGCTCGTTACGAAATCCTGTGAAACGATAATTTCATCTCTTCCCTACCCGATTTTGAACGCAAGCTGCGGAAATCAGCACCACAAGAGCACATTTATTGTTACAGTGTATATGCGCATATATACTCGTAGCATGATTGATTAAACAGGGCGCACTAATGGACGAGCGGTGAAGTCGCTGAACACTGGTAATTCGGTCCGAGTTTCGAATTCCGAGAAGGGACTGGCTGCGTGGGTGTTTTCGTGGTTTTCCCTATGTGTAACATACAAAACATGCTTAGCAGGGTGATTCGCTAACAGACCGACAAACTTACAGGCTGTGTATGGGGTAGAGAAAAGACTCAGAATCACATAGTAATGCAGGGTCTTAAATTCCGTAGTTGCGAGCTACGGAGCAAAGAAGCATAGAAAAAGAACAGAAGCAGCACCACATTAATGGGACAAAAAAAAATGTTATTGAATGGTTATACTACAACAGGTGTTTGAAATTACGACCAGAAGTCGTCAGGAAGACCTGACAGCGGCGCTGCATGGAATTTCTACCTTCTGGAAGATTCCTCCCGCCAGTCTTGCGGTACGGAATTTTGGTCGTGGTGGCCCGATTCATTGGCCTGCCAGATCACCGGACCTATCATGTATGGACTTCTTCTTCTGGGGTCACATGAAGATTCTGGTGTACGAAATGTCCGTTCCTTCAGTTGAACATGTGTAACATACAAAACAGAATATGAACATGTATGACATACAAAACAGTGTACGAAACGCCCCGGCAGCTACATATGAGTAACATACAAAACAGTGTACGAAACGCCCCGGCAGTTACATATGAGTAACATACAAAACAGTGTACGAAACGCCCCGGCAGCTACATATGAGTAACATACAAAACAGTGTACGAAACGCCCCGGCAGCTACAGGTATTCGAGGCAGTCGCTCGAATATCTGTAGCAGCCGAGAGGATACGCAACATGTCACGAACCTTCTAGAACGTAAGAAATTCCAAGCCAGATGACTTCTGGTAGTAATTTCGAACGCGTATTGTAGTATAACATTTCAATAAAAGGTTTTCTGCGTCATTAAATGTGTTGCTGTTTCTGTTCTTTTTCTCCGCTTCTTCTCACCATAGCTCGCAACTACGGCATTTGCAACCCTATATTCCTATGTGATTCTGAGTCGTCTTTGTACCCTTACGCATCCTGCAAGTTTGTCGGTCTGGTAGCGAATCACCGTGTATATACGAGCTAATTTCCTTTAGAAAGTCCTCCACAAAGGCATCTTTTTCTTTAGGCAGATAGCCCTCGAGTGCTTTCCCGGAATCAAATAAAGCAAGTCAAACACATGACTATCGATCAACATAAGCTGAGAACACTAGATACGTTAGAAAGCATGCGCATTCCCGAAGAATATAATCTTACCATTTCGAGAAGCTTTAATTTAGAAATTAAGCGATGACATATGAATATTTCTCAGATAAATGCCTGATTAGAAAAGGGAGCTTAAGGAAAGACAATTTCACCTCTAAATTTGGTTTTATTTGAAAGTGAAACGAAACATTTCCACTTCCATCATTCGATGACCGACAGAAACGGATTTCGTTTTAGGTGTATGTCTAATATTTTTAAAACGTGATTTTTTAAATATCGTAATTGTAATTTTTATTAAAATTTCTACCAGAAAGGAATGCTTCCATCTAAGAGTTTCAAGTGTAAACAAATAGCCGCCACGTTAGGCCTAGCGCCACTTACACTTTTAAATCGTTGATAATTCTACAATTATTACATGCAGCTTAACTAAAAGCATAAACAGCTTAACCGGAATATAAGAACAACATAATTCAAATATTTTTAAAGCAAAAAAATGCACAATTTACCAACATCTAAGAATAAAAATCACAGCTCACGGAGCCGTTTAAGAGGGTGGGTATGTGTGTGTACATATATATATATATATGTTTGGTGCGGCCGACTGCAGCAAAAAAGGGGGATGCACAACTACACGCTTCAAAAGTCCCACATACAGAATTCCAACGTTCTACGGCTAATCGTTTTTAAATTATGTGTGATTCATACAGACTTCACAAAAAAAAAAAAAAACCCTTTTGAATCTTTTTTACAATTTATGTTAGAAAAAAGAGTCCTTTACTTTGTCCGGACTTAAGATTTCAGGAAAAAAAAAAAAATCGTTCAAATGGCTCCGAGAGCGGTTGAAATGGATATTTTCGTTGAAATATGATACCCGAAATTTTCCTCGATTACAGTATCCCTCTACAAAAAAACTGAAAATTAGGAGAAATATTTGTAATTTATCGTTTAATTTAATCTAATTTTTTAATTATAAGTTTTGGGATCTATATTTATTTTCATTCGCTATTGTTATTATGGGACAAAGGAAATTCATGAACTGTTAGTATTATTATGGGGCAGAGTGAGTATTAGGCTTTCATTTCTATTATTCTATTACTTTTTTGTCAATTAAAAAAAATAATCTCTTACTCTAAGTTTCGCTGAATAGAAATGAATCCTCTCCCCCCCCCCGCAGAACGTAAAAATATTATTTTAAAAATTTATTATAGTTATTCTCCTTAATTTTAGTGCAGTAAGGACAACACTAAGATTATGCGTTGGTTTTATGGCTTACATCAGCAAAATAACTTCATTATTTCTGTTTAGGCGAAACGAAAATGAATTGTTTGCTTAGTATATTAAAAATAAATTCATTGTTTAATTTGATTCGTAAAAGCTGTGTTTTGTATTTTGTTTTCAGGAAAAATTAAATTTATTTTACTTTTACAACTGTATAATCTCATTACCATTTCAATTAAAATGAATCAAAAACGGCCTGAACTAAAACTGCACAAATTAAGCGGATGGAACACGCATAATCAAATGGATGAAAGACATACCACTGCAAAATTTAATAGGAGAGTGGCGGAGGGAGAAGGAAAAAAAACTTAGCGTTGATTATGAATAAAACTAGTATATCAATTTCATTCACTTATAGTTAAAAACAAATTAAATTTCAGCATTAGGGAATATTGCATTTTCTTCATATTTGCACTATAGTAAATATATATTTGGCTTCAAATTTCTAAGAAGTCGTTTTGCAGAATTGAAGCCTTGAGGCAAAATTTCTTAGGGACATTCTTCCATTCGTGATTCTTTTGAGAGTAGCGGATATCACAAACACCAGTTATGTTAAAAATTCCGTGAAATAACAAAATAAATTTATATTTCGTTTAGTTTTTCTTTCGTGGTTTCAGTGTATGTGCTGTCCAAAAGATGGGCTTTTACATTTTAAACCAAGATCTTTTCTGCTTGTGGAACCAGCCATTTTATGCTATTTCGGCTTTTGAAAGGCTTCACAGACTATTCAAGATTCTTGCGGTGGGACACTTTTGTATCTGCCATTCTACTAGACCGATTGACGAAACTTAACTCGCATTTCTCATGTCCGAAAGCGAGACTTAGGTATTAGATTTTAGGAACATAAGTATTAGATTTATATATAGCGGGTTTCTAACATAAGTATTCTGACACGAAAATTAAGACTTTTTCTGAAATGACATTCCTATTTCTTTTTTTTTCGCCCACAGTATTTCGATTCTACGACTCAAGTTATGCCAAAGTACTATGCTTTGTAAAAATCTATGCTATGTTTGTAAATTAAGTGCTATGTAAAAAGTACTATGTTTTGTAAATTAATTTGTAAGTGCTATGTTCTGTAAAAATCGCACGAATAGTTTTTAAAAAACAGCTCTTACAATTTTAGCTTCTCAATGTTAATTGAATTTGGTATATATGAATCAATATCTCTTTTTACTTCCTTGTATGAAGTAAAGGAAGCATTGTAATCATGAAAAATTCCGGGTACCATGTTTCAACGAAAATATCCATAATTACCCTATCGAATCGATGTTTTTGCGTGACATTTGTACGTAAGGACAGAATAAAGGACTCTGTTTCCCCAAACGAATTATAAAACTGATTTAAAATGGATTCAGAAAAGAATTTTTTGTAGCGTCTGTACGTACGTACATATGTATGTATGCATCTCGCATAACTCATAAGCGAGTAGCCTTAGAATGTTCAAATTATGAATATAGGACTGCTATAACATGTAGTTGTGCACCACCCTTTTTAGTGGCAATCGGCGGCACCAAAAGTTTCTCTCTCTCTCTCTATATATATACATATACATATATACCCGCTCTGTTACTCGGCCCCGTGAGCTCAGTTTTTTTATTCTGAAATGTTGGTAAATTGTGCATTTTTTGCTTTAAAAATGATTGAATTATGTTGTTCTTATCTTCCGCTGAAGGTTTTTATGCCTTTACCCTTGAATGCAATAGTTGTAGAATTATCAACAATTTAAAAGTTGTTTAAATGCTGCTAAGCCTATTTTTTTTATTTTTTTTTACCATAACAGCCATTATTTGTTTACATTTGAAACTTAGCAGAATAGTGGATTTTTGCCAATTTAGACAAATAAGCTTCGCAATAACAAAGATAACGTCTTCTTTTATTATTGCGAAATAAATCATGCTTAATGCATTCTGGAATTATCATTTAAGTTATTAAATTATCCCATATATTAACTCAGCTTAGCGTAGGCAACAAATTCAGATTCTACGCCTTCAGTGTCTTTTTGCCGAGTGAGACCAAAAGTAAACTTTCAGATTTGTGCACCGAAAAATCTGTCTTCTTGCACGCTGGCCGAATTGATTGTTTTTGGTTAGAAACTAATTGTAAAAATTGTTTTAAATCTATTTATGTTTTATATTTTTCTGTGTTTTTAATTTTTAATAAAGATATTTTGAGGTTTTATGTATTTTTGCCTTGCCGCAAAGCGGGACCTGAATTAATTGAATGAGATAAGTTTAAATGAAATATTTCGAGGAAATAAGGTTAAATGAAATGCAGCAAAAAATGCGTATAATTTAATATTGCGTACAAGGAATTTTAGTATGTTGACCACTAATTAAATGTTTTAGATAGAGGACGATATAACAGATTTCAAAGCAACTTTACAGTCATTTATGCACATGACTGTAAAGTTGTTTACAAAAGCGGCCGTTTCGCATTCCACGCATATGCAACCTCTTTGTAATTCTAATCATTTACATAACTTACTTCACTTTACATTTCCTGTAAGTTTGGTTCAAACTGAAAAATTCCTCCATGGTATTGCAATTTTCACAAACATTAGTGTGTATGTAAATCTAATGTGTATTGTAAGTCGCGCTTTCGAGACATTAAAAATGGAAATTAAATTTAGTCTGTGGGCCCAGTAGGACAAGGGTTATAGACCTACCCCCTTTTTTTTTTGTGTGTGTGTGTGTGTAGAGTGCATCTTCGGTGAAACCGGAGGACAGATGGCTTCAGAAATCCCTGTCCAGCCACGTACCTATAGCCTGCAAAACGTATAAAGAAAGCAAACAAAGAACGGTAATTTTTACTAGTAATTAATTCTCCATCCCACCACCTTTCAGTTGTACCGGTATTCTTCCAAAGTAATAATTTCGGTCTCCAATTTCAGATTGATGAAACCGAAGGACAGATGGCTTTAGAAGTCCCTGCCCACCCACGCTTCTATAACCTCCAAGGCGTGTAAACGAAGCAAAGAGAGAATGATCGTTAGCTTATGGGTCACTGCGTATTGCGTATTATTATATTCGCAATTCTGGCTGAGTCACTGCATATGGTATTTTTACCCCTCCTTTCTGCATGCCTTCGTGGTGTAATGGTAGCACACTCGGCGCGTATTCGAAAGGTCCAGTTCGAGTCCCGGGGAGGGCATCGCTTATTTTCCCCGTCTCCTGCTTTAAAAAAAACTAATGATTCTGCAGTGGCACCCGAACTAAAAGGTGGTGAATGATGATTCTTCAGCACCAGAATTTGGCGACTGGGCCCCCTAATTCCCAGTCGCCCTTTAAACGGGGGGAATTATGTAAGGTATTTTTTCCTTCCTTTCTGCATACCTTCGTGGTGTAACGGTAGCATACTCGGCGCGTATTCATGATATCCATGTTCGAGTCCAGAGGAGGACATTGCTCATTTTTCACGTCGCCTATATCGAAGGTACCCTAATGACTCTACAACTGTTTGTTGCAGCAGAATGCAATCGTCACGTCTTCCAGTGTTTATCACTGCTGTGCCTGGAACTTCAATTTAATTTTTTAATCTAATAGCGGGTAGTGGGCTAGTCGACAATGGCCACTCCTAAGGCTAGAAGTGGTGGCCATTTTATTGGAGAAGCACCTAACAGGTGGTCACCGTTGCCTCCTATGGAAGGATGGACAGCCTTCTCCGGGATTGGAATCCGGGTCTTTTGGTATTGCAGTCGGCTCCCCTAGCCACTATACTATCTGGGCAGTTTGAATTCAATTTATTCCCCTTTATAAAGTTATCGAAAGTTAAATTTCCCTTTTGTCGGAACAAAGAAATATACTTGCTTGCTAAATACTTTCCTTATTATTTCAGCGATAGAATCCTTATATTCAAGATCAGTCTCAGTCTGTTCACTCAGAATCAGTTCTATTCTGGAATTTATTGGATGGTATTGAAGTATTCAAAAAAGACGCTGGGTGATTCTAGAAGTTTTCTGCAAATATAACGCAAGTTAGTTTCTAAAATATGAAAAAATAAGATGTAAGCAGTATCTGAGTAATTCAGCAATGGGATATTCAACTGAGACTTAATCGGACTCCATCTAAATACTGAAGTTTAATCATGAAAAACTACAGAAATCATAAGAATATCATTTAAGATTATTAAGTCCACGAGAATTCCCCGAACTTCTAACCAAACTAGAAGAAAAATCAACTGAAGAACGGTTTCTGTGGCTGAGACTTCGTATAAACCATTTGAAACTTGGCTCACGTCTCGGAAGCTGTCGTTAATGCCTTTCTGTTAATGATATTTGCGTATGGAAGTGAGTCCACAAGCGCATTGCCAATACGCGTACGAAAACAAACTTCTCATTTGACAATATTTGAGTTTCAGTAGTTTATGAGTCCGGATTAAGCAAACAGTCCTTGTCGTTCTTGACAGCTCTTGCGATATCTGAAACGCTTCCTTCTCTACGGTTCTTCGAGGAACTGCAGTTTGGGTGTTGACAGGTTGAGCTGAGGAGCGATAAGGAAACCACCAACATCCAATTACGCAAAAAGGAGATTTCCGTGATAGTCTCTTTTCTCTCTACTCCATTTCAATAAAGAAGCAGATCAATGCTTTGGGCTCTTAGCGGCATCAGCCTCCTTCTGTTGATATTTTACCCTCACGTCACGTACTATAATGAAACAGAGGGAAGAAGATATGAATAAAGGAAGAGCTAACTATCAATATTTACCACATCCGCTATCGGGCCCTTAATAGGAAAATTGTTTCTCCCGAGGGGTTAGCCTGAAATTAAATATGGTATACTTCATGATATGTAACTAAATTTTGTCTTCTCTTTGTTAATCGTGATACGCAGGGGAGGAAATCGTCTTTCAAAATTTGATTGATTCACACAGTCTTGTTTGTTCTCAGTTTTTTGCCTAGCGATCATTTTAGTAAAGTAATATATATGGGCTAATAAAAAATGTGTATTTGATAATGCGCATTTTGGGCTGTCTTGCGTTTCTGCCATTCAACGTAGGACATGCATTCTGACCGCATATTTGATGTCAGATGTCTCTAAAGCAGATAATGTACACCCTGCACCCCCCACAAAAAACTGAAACTTTCAGATTTTATATTACTGGCGTTTTCTTAACGCTTTGTGTGTTCCCTTTATTAATTAAATATCATATTCTTCGCACCTAAACCATAAAACTCAGTTCCACAACAGTATCGCAAAATAATTTTAAAATGAGCATGTCTTTAGAATTTCCGATACATAGTCTCGCGCGCTCCGGGATGAGAAAAGCATTAGGACAGTAGTAAAGCAAAAGTATGAGAAAAGACATGAAAACATCCAGGACATAGCGTACAAGCTTTAACTATGGCCAATCATATTTCATGACTTTCTCATATAAAATGTTTTACTGTATAACATATGAAATTTTGAAAACTATGAGTTATAAATAAATATACAATATATGACAAATTTTAAGACTATAACATAATAAATATGGAATACTGATAAATAAATAAGTTATAATTACAAAAGTCCTCAATTTTGTCAAAATGTCCATTTTGTTTTTTTGAAAGTCCTTTTCATAAAGAGTTCAAATAGAATGAAAATATCTGGAAAAATCTCTAAATGCCAGATAGTCCACAAATATGATGCATTTGTTCTTCTCATCGTAGGAAATTAAAGATTGACATATTTTACACTTCAATACAAAATAATTATTCAAAAAATAATTCAATATAAATAATACAATTTATAAACTAGAACATGAATGGCATGTCCTCGCCAACAGATCAGCGTGATTACTTGCTGATGGTTGGGGGGGGTGCTAGGTACAAATATCAAAAAACCTCCGTTGCCTAATACAAGGTAACTGGTTTTTGGTATTGTACATTATCTCAAAGTGTTTTTAGAAAAATAAAAGATCAAACAAAATTAAAATTGTAAGACAGATAACTTGTATAATCAAGTTAAAGTCTTTTTTATATTTTTGTAAATTAGAAAGAAATATTATCCTACAATGAGAAGAGACTTTTTGCTACAAAATAGTTTAAATTATGTGAAAAATATAAAAGGTCAAGATTGGGATAATAATTTGTCATAGTCGGGAAAATAACTTGTCATATTTAGGGTTTGAGTCTAAATCAGGTATTAAAAGTCACAATCAGGAAAATGTAATTTTGAAAAAATAAATTTTTAATTTTGAACAGAGATAGGAATTCTGCTATTTCTGGCAGTTAACTTAAACTCACTCGCTGGATTAAAAGGTCTTAATCTAGTTGAATGAACAATTTCTGATTTCTTTTTAGTTAAAAGATTAGGTTTATCAATTTTGTAAGTAACTTCAGAATATTGTTTTAAAATTTTATAAGGTCCTGAGAATGGAGGAGATAATTTACGTGTATTAGGATATTGAAATTCTTCATACATTACTAAATCACCAATTTTAAAATTACTAGGTTTAAAATGAATATCATATCTTTCTTTATTTACATTATGATAATCATCAGATCTCTTTTGAGCTATTTTTCTGGCTTCTTCTACTGACGGATACAATTCTTGATTTTGAATTAAGGAATCATAAGGTAATTTTCCATACATTAAATATGATGGAGGGAATTTTGTTACAGAATGAGGGGTATTATTATACTCTTCGGTTACTTAAGGTAATAATTTTGTCCATGCTATATTACCTTGATAAGAATTTAGTTTACATTTTAACCTAGTTATAATAGTTTGATTAACACGTTCAATTTTACCATTAGTTTGTGGTCTATTTGCAGTAGTTAGCAATTCTTTTACATTATGATTCCTTAAAAAGCAGCGTTCCTATCACTTAAAATATTTTTAGGTACCTGAATCTGGAAAATTTGTTTTAAGCAATTTATATAAGTATCTGTAGTTACACTTTTAGAAGCAAAAGTCCAGATATATCTAGTTGCATGATCAATAATTATGTGAATATACTTTTTAGTAGAATTATAATAATTTAAACCACCTACAGTATCAATAGATAATATTTCAAAAGGTTCACTAACTGATGGTAAATTTTGCATTAAACCAAATTTCTTTTGTTTACTTTTCTTATTAAACTGACATACTTCACAATGCTTACAATAATTTCTAACATCTTGAACAATTCCTGGCCAATAATATTGTGGAGATAACAAATTTAGCATAGATGATACACCAATATGACCAAATTGTATATGGGACTTTTCAAGTAATTTCGTACGTAGAGACATGGGTATCACAATTTTACACAATCCCTGTTTTTTGATAGTTAA
>KK121735.1:247298-259473 GCA_000611955.2 Stegodyphus mimosarum | reverse complement strand
TCCCTGAAAAAATAATTAATTGATCATCATGGGAAAGAAAGAAGAAAGTACTTCTGTGTTTTTCTAGTGTCATTTTGTAAGCGCGCCATTGCAAAATTTAGAACGGAAATGTAATAAATATTCATGGCGACAAAAATGCGCTTTATTGAAAAACATCCTGATTATTTCGTGAGAGTGTCTCTCATTAACATATTTTCTTATTCAAAATTTCTGTTCGTTCGTAACTCTTTGCAATGATGCCGCCGAAGTTCTCTGACCTTTTGGTCAGCATTCTATGACAAGCACGAAATTATACATTTTTCATGTAACAGATTCGTAAATGTAAATTGTTTTTATTCGTGATGTTTTCGTTTCTAAGGAAGAGCCACTTCCATAATCGGGATTTCAGGAAGCCACTTCTGGCTAGGTATCGTCAAGTAGAGCACTTCTGCATCTAGTTTTCTAAACCAGCCAACTCAATTGATCTGGTTCTTAGTTCTGAAGCCAGAAATATTGCCATTCAATGGAATAAATATATGAGGAAATGATAGAAAACCACGCAAAGCAATGGTAGCAAAAAAGCAATGGTATGTTCTAAAAACGGGTTCATCGATAGCTAATTAGTTGAAACAAGGGAACACCGTTAGTTACTTTTTACTTTCAATTGTAAGCACTGGAGTGGGCGGAGAAGCGTTCACCAGGAAGGTGCCAATCCAGCCATTTCGCTTGTATTTGCCTTAGCCGATGTATAAAGCAAATACAAACAAATTTCCCTCATAAAATCCCAGGCAAAAGCATTTCTGTTTGGGCAGAGAGTTCTTATGTGTTGACACAAAATGTATTTTAAGGTTTTTGGGGTTAAGCTGTAGAGACATTAGGTTATTTGGAAGCAGGACATGTGAAAAACGAGCAATGCCCTCGCCGGAGCTCGAAATGGACCTCTCGAATAGGCGTCGAACGTGACCACTACACCGCGAAGGCATGCGAAGAAGGCGGGAGAAATACCTCATTAAAGTTGTTTTTTTTTTTTTTTTTTTTTTGTTCTAGTTATGCAAACTTTTATTCTTGACTTTTCACAATTTAACCCTTTGACTACGAATTAAAAAAAGTATCCGGTTTTCTATCCAAGAGAACGAATATGTCATAAATAAGGTAAATTTAGCATGTGGGACATTTTTGACAAACGGTTTTCAAGCCAAAGGCTGGGACGTAGTTAATTCTGGGATACATGTGTCCCACACGTAGCGATCGACTTACCAGAAGCACATCTATTATTCTGGAAAACTTTATTATATGAAATAGATTTTATATCCTATGGTACAGGGTAAAGCATTCTTTGCATAACCCGACATTACACATTGGACAACTCATATTTGTTCTTTTCTCTATGTTCATTTGTGTATAACGAGCACAGCGGCGTCTTGATTTTCAAACTATTGGAAGATGATCCTCAATATTCAGGAAATTCTTAGCAACCTTCAACCCAGCAATCATTTTTAAACCTTTAGTGGGACATGCATATCCCGTTGGTAGTCAAAGTGTTAATCCCATCAAAGGAGTATACAGATTTAATTAAGTAAGTATTAATTAATTAAATCTGCCTACTTCTGCTACATAATTTGCACTCTTCTGTTATTGGGACAGGATTCAGAAATGTGTAAGTATATGCACATGTTTATGTATGTGTGTATCTGATGTACATACACATACCTATGTGCGTACATATATATAAATAAGCAAAAAGAGAAAAATTCTAAAGGCAATCGTCTAAAAGTAAATTTGATACCTACGTTCTAGAGTTTAAAAAAACTTTAACAAAAATTAATTACTCAAAAGTAAAAGCAATGCAAAAAAAAACTAAAAAACTAAATGTTGGTATTCAAGAAATTCAACATTTAAAAATTTTAACACGTAAAAATAAAAAACATTTTAAGCACTAACTAAATTAAAATAAAACACCAGAAAAAATTGCAAAGAATGGTAGTAAATGGCAATTTAGCCCAACTCGAGTTTGTTGCGGACTTATCAAGGGAAAAGCGCAACAATCTCGTGCCTAGCTAAACTCCATTACGCGTTTCGTCAAACGACAATAATTGAGACAGAAGCGAAAAAACATTAACCGATAAAATCTAAATAATACCGTTGGTCTCAATTCGTATCATTTCTTTTCCCTACGCGCCTGACATAATTTTAAAATTAAAACACTATAGAAAAAACTATACAAAAAGCTTAGAAGGCAAATTTACAAGTAAACATTAAAAGCCAATTAGACGTTAGTCAAAAAATACATAATTTTAAGGGATATCCAAATGAGCTATATATATATATATATATATATTCAATATAAAAGTAATTAAAAGTAAATTAATAAACTCAAGACTTGCGCTAAAGCTGCAAAGTAATAAACCAATAATTTACAATAAATGATAATAAGAAAACTTTCCAACTTTAAAACTTTAATTTTAAAGATTATTTGCTTTTTGACAGGATTCTTTTCGTTTAAGTGGACAAATGTTTTTATTTCGATTGAGTATCAATTGTGAATTATTATTTGAATCTAGCAAATAATTTGATGCTTACTTGGAAGTAAGACGAAACACTCTTTCTTATTTTAGCTGTTGTTAATTGATGGTAGATTGGTTTACCCCCTTGATAAGTCGATTAATCTGCTAACAATAACAATAACTGGTTTTTCAATACTTAAACAAGTTTTACTTTTGATTTTGGCATTTTTGCGATTTAAGTTTTTACTTAACTGTTTTTAAAGCAAAGGAGGACTAGGAAAATTCTATTTTTAAATTTTTTTTAAAATTCTGAGAAATGCTTTTTTGGTAATGGTTTTAAATTGAATTCCTGTTCCTTGGAGATGGTATATGGGAAGTTTTCTTATTATAATTTATTGTGAATTATATATATATATATATTCATACATGCTCAATTAAATCCATGCATACCTGCATACATACATACATTTGTGAATCCGGAATCCGGTCCCGGTAACAGAAGAGTACCCATAATTTACCCAAATAAAGGTTGATTATTGGTTATTTGTTTTATGCAAAGCACACAAAGGTTATCTACCTCAGAGGAGGAGGGCTTCATGTTGGAATTTTTAAGGAAAACTCATGTATTCACGTTACACACGAAGATAACCATAAAAACCCTAGAATTTGAAACCTGGGTTCAATGACTACACAATGTTCAACCATCTTACAGCTCGACCAATCACAGCGATCTTACAGTGAGCTGTTTAAGAGGCCATCGGTTTGGCTTAGTTGATTAAAGCTCAATAGCCCAAGGGAAGGGATGCCTTCGTGGAGGACTTTTTAGGGAAATTAGCTCGTACACACGTTACGTATGGGGAAAACCACGAAAACGCCCATGCACTCAGCCCATGCTTGGAATCGACTCCGTCTTGGAAGTACCAGTGTTCAGCGAATTTACCGCTCGGCTGCTGGTGCAAGAGGACATCGATATAGCAGTATAATAGTTAGAAACCAAGGATGTCTAACTGAAGGAATTTCGTAATCTTGCGCTTGCCTTATCAAGCAAAGACTATAGTTTATTCTGCATATGGAGTGGGAAGATGAATTAATTTATTGTTTGTAACACCAAAAATCGGTTGCAGCTTTTTAATCAAGATTATAAGAGTCTTTGACAAATCTCAAAGCACAAGTATTCAGTGCTGCTACAGATACCAGTTCCTACTACAGGAATTTTAAGGTGTATGTTCTGCATTAGTCATTCATACTGTAATAATCGCTGCAGACTGCACAAAGGTCTAATAATATTAGTAAACTTTTGTTACTGTCTACATATGCTGTTGTTGTTGACTTATCTCCATTTTCTGTAATCTGGGCAAGGCCACGAAATTCATCGTGACAAAGAGTCAAGATTACGACTGTCGTTACTAACAGCCTTCGGCACCATACAAGTGACATCACGACCAGTTACGCCCCCAATTTTGAGAGAGAGCACCCAGAGGGCACAGGTCCAAGGGTCTTCTACCTTTCTTCTCCTACCATTAACCTCTCGAGAGGTCTTTTGGCTCACCGCATAGTTAGATTGCCCCAGTGCTGCACATTAACATTTACATCCCCTCGGGGGTTTACTGGGGGTAACTCCCAGGATTCTGGCTCGGGACTGTACTTTGACAGACCTGGTACTTCGGCACCTGGGGTACATAATCAGTCTTCACAGTGACTAGAACCATCGTTTATTTGGTGGTAGGTGTTCAGGCTTGGCAAGGACCGTACTGGTACTGTCTTGTCTGCTCTTGGGGGTGGGGACGTTTCATGGTGAGATATCGAAGGCTGTCCTTGGGGGCTTGGCTCCCCTTGGTCAGAACTGAAAGACAGTCTTTGACCTGACTTCGTCCTCTCTGTGGGTGACCGGTCACCACTGACTTGTGTTCCACTCAGTTATCCAGTAGAACGGTGTTTAAGACACCAGGGTGCCTGAACCAAAGCCTCTACCCCTTGTAGAATAAATTGATAGCTCCGAATGATAATATGCAGTAACTTTAAGATAAAATCGAAAAGGCTTTTTTTAATAAGTTTTTAAGGTTAAATAGAAGCCGATGAGCTGGTGACTGTGACGAGCATAAGGCAGTGCAAACATAGGCAATTCGAATCCATAAATAATGTAAAACAATATAAATATATGATCATAGTACATAAGAAAACGATACATACATAAGGAAGAATGCAAAACAGAAAATTTTATTGCAAAACAAATAAGAAAGAGTAATGAAACGTTACCAAATATGACAATTATTACAGTAATATATTTACATGATCTAGACATCTAATTGGGCCATAAGACTATCAATATTACTCAAGCTATTGTAATCGTAATCACAGATTTTAATGCTGGGATTCTCAATATGTTGCTGTCTCTCATGAAATTTTTTAGATAATTTATAATAATGAGTGAGCAGTGACTCAACGCCTATTTCTTCATGGATCCTTTGTTACGTAAATACCATTCAGAATTTACAATCTGTCGTAGAACAGTATTTTGGCAGACTTGCAACCTTATTCTGTTAGTTTTTGGTATATGCTCAAACTGGACTTCTATAACACAAAAGTGGACGAAGAATGGACTTGTAAATGAGTAACTTGTTACCTATAGGTAATACGTTGTTTCGAGCTATTAAGGGGTATAGTTTAGCTTTACAAGCTCGAAACTTCTAGATAATAAATATAGCGTGTGAGGACCATGTGAGCGTCTTATTGAGGACCACACTTCTATTCCATAAACTTTGACTGCGTGCAATTTTGTCCACTAGGTTGACCAGCGGAATATGCTTTCTAGGATCGCCTCTGGATGTTGAGACGTCATTAACCGTGTTAAGGGCTTTAACTAGCTCAGGTCTGGGAGTCCTTTTTCCCTTTGACCGCGTCTGGCAGAGGGTCTGAATTTTAAGCTTCGAAGTTTAAATTTTTGGAAAAAAAATCATTCTCCTAATACACTCATTTCTCAAAGGTAGAAGTTTGCACGTCTGCATTGGAACAATCTCAGATACTAAGTCAATTTACTCAGGAGTCTCCCAAGGTAGTATTCTTGGACCTATATTGTATATTTTCATTGTCTCTGACTTCCCAAAGATGGGAATGAATTATAAGTATTTTATGGGATGCTACGCCGATGATATGGTACTGGCCGTTAAGTCTGCATGTCCGAACTTAGCTATAAAGAAACTGCAAGACATCATGCCACAATTAGGATTTTGGTGTACCAAATGGCTCATCTCTATTAACGCTGAGAAATCTAAACTACTCATAATCAGAAAAAGGCATTCAAACGTTCAAGTCGCGGAAAAACTTAACTTGTTTAACATCGAAGTTCCTAGAGTTAGAAAAGCGTCGTACATGGGTGTCATAATCAATGACAAGTTTAAATGGCGGGGTCATATTAATCACGTGAGAGGTAAAACAACTGGAGTCATTCAAAGTCTTACTCCGCTCATCAGCTCAAAGTCTAAGCTTGATCTTAGAAGAAAAAAGACACCTTTACATTGGCGTGATCTGTCCCATCTTTACATATGCATCACCAGGTTGGGCGACTTTCAGGAATAGACATCGAAAAACTGCAGATCACGCAGAATAAATTACTGAGTACATTCACTAAAGCACATTATCTGGTGTGCAATAAGACTTCTCCCCGGGGGTTGACTCAGGAGAATTCCTAGGAAGTACTGGCTAGGATTTGTACTTAGGCAGTCTCAACCACGGGGGTATATAATTTGGCTTCACAGGACTAGAGCCCGAGTTTATTCTTAGGTTGGTTCAGGCTTGGCAGAGACCGTACAGGTAGTGTCGTGTCTGTTCCTCTGTCTGTGGTGGAGCTATATTGTCAGATTTCGTTGTATCGTCTGAGGGGAAACGCCCCTATTGGTGGAGTCGGGTGATGCTGCATGACGTTGCATCCCGTTGACAAAATTCAAATTGCGTTTTCCATGTCCCGAAAGCGCGACATAGGATATATATTAGATTTATATATAGCATTGTTCTAATGTAGGTATTTTTGACACAAAATCGGACTTTTTCTGAAATGACATGCCAATTTTTTTCCCATATTTCGATTCTATGACTCAAATGATGCCGAACTACCAAACTTTCGTAAACATCGCACCAGTAGTTTTTAAAAAAATTAGCTCTCAAAATTTTACTTCCTCAATGTTAATTCAATTTTATATGTATTTATTAATATCTCTTTTTTATTACACTTACTTCCTTCTTTCTTTCACCGTTCGAAATTTAGGTTCACTCCAAACAAAATTCACCCATTTTTTACGATTTATTTTTAAAATTCGTATTTTAAATTAATTTTTTGAAAAAAATTTTGAATTATAACCTATAAAATTTTTACAATCAACTTGAAGTAAAATGTTTCTAAGCATACCTACAAAAAAAAATTTAGAGCTTTTTATTCAAAATTTTCGAAGATATACATGAATTTATATACTGGCGCATTTTGAAATTCGGCCTATTTGCTGAAAGCGATAATAACATCTAATATGGTTTACGAACTTTGCTAAAATTATTTGAAAGAAGAACTATGTGACTTTTTTTCCGCTCATGACACAATGTAAGAAAGTAGGAACGATGTGACTTTTTTTCGCTCCATTACAGTGGAAGGGATAGGAAAATAGGGTGCCACGTATTAAGAAGTTCCTCAAGTGAATTATTCTTGACGCAACTTGAAAAAAATTCGCCAAATTAAATTTTTGAATTTCTCGGTAAATTTCGCACCAAATTTAACAAAATTTAATATTTAGGCATCATTTGAGTCGTAGAATCGAAATATGAAAAAAAATGGCACGTTATTTCAGAAAAAGACCCATTTTGTGTCAAAATACCTATGTTAGAAAAATGCTATATATAAATCTAATATATATCCTAAGTCGCGCTTTCGATACATGAAAAACGCAATTTGAATTTCGTCAATCTGCCGCGTCGAACGGGAGATATAGAACTGTTTTTTTTTTTTTTTTTGCGCAGTGTACCTGCGATTTATTATTCGTAATAAAAGACTTGTCATGAAATTCACATTATATTTTGTCTCTGTTAATTCACAAAACATATCACATCCACTATCACTGCCATTGAATTTCCGCACTGCTCCGTCTGCTTTGAGTTTATCGTGATTTGCCTTTCACAGCCTCTGCGTCTCCTGGCCACTCCCTTCTTCCCCACCTTAGACTTCTTAATTGTCACGTCAGATCTTCACGTCAGAAGTCAAGTGCCTTCTAGGTAAAGAACGTCTATGTAAAGAAGGAAAGGCTCCATAGACGTAATGTAAACCAGTTTGTCTTCTATGCCGCTAGAAAGAAAAGCGAACATTCGCCAAGGGATTTGGCGACGGAACCTGTTGGCGAGAATTTCCACTCTGTGATGCACCGGACCTGGCCGATGTTTTCCTACTCCGCCACGTGTATAGGAAATTGAGGAACACAGGTTAAGATGAATTGTTCTTTGATCTGGGAAATGATGAAATATTAGATGAAGTTTCATTTTCACTGGCTGTTGAACTTGCATTATACATATCGCAGTTTCATGTCTGATTTTATATCCGTCAATATGGAGGGGGAAAAATGGAGTCCCACAGTTTTAAACTCTTCATAAACGTGACCGTCGAAGCTGTTCGAACTTCGACATCAGCTTCGAGGTTTGGCGCTTTTTGGCGACAGATATTTCACGCATGCGCAGCTCTTCCCTTTTCGTTCGAAGTGAGCCACTTCTGCTGCTGCGAAGTTTTCCTTCTTAACAATACATATTTTTTGTCCTAGGTGACTCTCCATGAGCTGGAAACATAGCGTTTTGCTCGATACGCCAGCAATAATTATTTGGATCGCATCCCTTTTCCCAGTGGCGTTGCTAGCATGGAGGTAAGAAAGGAAAAAGGGGCCAACTCAGCGCTACTAGTGAATCACTGCTCCGAAGCTTCAGTCTCCAGATGGGGTGCTTTTTGTTACATTCAGAAGCTCCCTTGATAGGGCTTTGATAGTGTTCCCTCGTTTAACTAAACGTTCAGTTGTATTGGGCTCCTGGGTCAGGCCCTATCCCACTAGAACAATGTTTTGCATTTTTCGAATTTTAGGCTAGCATAATGAAGAGATAAAATAGTAAAGTTCTTGAGATAATCGGGGGGCATATAAGCATTCTGTACCGCGCCACGCACATAGGGAAAATTTCCTCCTCCTGATTGGTTATGGCCTCTAATGACATCATTTCTTCTACGCTTAGGAACGCTTTGCTTGGGCTCGAGGGTACACCTCCATACCGTTTGTTATATTTTAATAGCAGCACCGAAGAGATTATTATGTGCTGTACTTTTCTCCCTATGAAATTACAGTTCTTGCAACACTATAGTGTGGCGAATTTAATTTAAAAAATATAGTGGTTTTTTTTCTTCCTAGAGACAAAAAGTATTATTTCATGTTCATTAGATATCCATTCTCTACAGATGCAATCTCAGAAAGCATGAGACAAATCAGTTTTCAAAAACTACGTTGGAAGCTAACATAGTGCACAGTACATTCACAATATTTATAATGAGTCTGAAAAAGTAAAATTTCTTTTTGAAGTTAGACTACTACAGACTTGAAACAAAGAAATAGGATGCATATTTTAAACTGAATAATATTACTTTATGAATGTTGCCCATTTTTTTAACGTATAACATCTTTTGTATCTTTGCAGAAAAATAGTATTTGTCACAGAAGGAAGTTTCTTTTCTTATACATGCGTATGAAATTCAGCGACAAGACTGAAGGAATTTTTTTCTTTCATGTAAGGCAACAGAATATTAGATGACATGGGCACTAACATGGGAATAACATTACATTTGGAAAGGAAATATTTTCTGTAATGTAAAAGGAACAGAATGCAACACAATTGCAATAATATTAATACACTTAATAGCACACAATGCCTTTAGAGTTGGATCGAGATCGTTGCGTTTTAGTTTTTGCACTAAATTCACGAACTTAACTATTTATATAATCTAAGCACTTAAGATTGTTTCTGATATTAACAGCATCTTTGAAAGATTTTATAATTTTACTATCCCATGAAACAGGAAGCCATATGCAGAACGCTGCAGCTAAATTTTTGCGTTTTAAAGAAAACAAACTATAATTTTCACACTTCCGTGTCTCTTATACGCTTCATTCAACGAAAACAAAATGGTAAGAACCCCACCTAAACATCACTACGCCAAGCGAAAATGATAATCGGAAAGTATGTCCAATCACAAGTGCGGATTTTTTCCCTATGCGCATGGCGCGGTACAGAATGCTTATATGCAATCGGGGGAGCAAGTCGATGTTGAGACTAGAGTTCTAATACTTGAAGAGACGAAGGCAGTCCGTGTTGATATTTACTCTAGAGAAGTTAGCAGGAGCTGAGTGCCGAGCTGGAGGTAAAATCAGAGTCTTGGCTTATGGGTAGGGGGGAGGAGCAAGTTCGAGCATTGGCGGCAGAGGAGAAGATGATTGGTATAGTTCGACCGCCTCATCCGCGACCATGAGCGCAAACACGCATGCGCCATTCGAACCGAATTATTCTCAAAATAGTGTGGAAGGATGGAGAATTTCTTTCCCTCCAGCATATCATGTGCTAAGGGAATCATGGCATATCATAGCATGTACTAAGGGAAGAGGCTCTTTTCATTGTCATGCGAATTTAGAAGTGGAAGTTTTTAGTCGAAAGTAAGGGGGCGAGGGAGGGAGGGATTTGCCTGTTAAGGTAATATGTTAAATCTGAGTAAGTTAAAAAGAGATTCTTGAATGGTAGAACAAGTTCGAGGTATTAAAAATAATATTAGGTCAGATTTTAATAATAATAATAATAGTGAGAGGGTAGATTAATTATTGCTAGAATTGTTAATTTCTTCAAATATTAAGAAAATGATGTACATTTTATCCATGATAGTGTTAGCATTTCTAAGTTGGTTTAATTAGGTGGGTTATTCTAAAGAGGTGAATGCCAAAGATAGCTTCGAATTCTTGTATTGCTTTGAAGAATTCTAGAAATCCTAATGTTTGATCATTTACTGAAGTTTGCGTATTTCTTGTTCTGGGGCAGTGGGTGCTTGGTTCGGTTGATTTTGATTGTTATTCATATGCTGAGAGTCTCGTTTTGGGTCTTTATTCGCGGCTATTTCTGAAAAACTTTTCTGCCCGGTTGTGGGTTATTTGTTCGGGGTTTGGGGCATTTTATATATCGACAGTCAGAAGCTGGATAAGAATTGCTGCATTTCATACAAAGAGGGTTTTTAATAAATCCTTTTTTGGGACAAATGATGTTTTATGTTGCGCAGCGCATTTTACACATCGTGGCAGAAGAAAGCAGTTTTCTGAAGAATGGTGCCATTTTTGGCAGTTGTGGCACTGGGGAATGAGGTTTTTGTTAGTGCATTTTTCTACTTGGACCATGAAGAGTGAGAAATATTTAAGATCGTAGCTTGATTCGATGTTCGGTGTTGGGAGAAGCTGTACTTGAAATAATGGCATGGGTTGGAGAGTACGGATTCTTGACATTTGTACTATTTTGTGAACATTATAGTCTAAGTCTGTGAGGAATTCGCTAATATCTGTGGTGTCCATATCGATTGCTAGTCCTCGAATTACTACTTTAATAGGCTTTTTATGAGGTAATGATCTGTGGAGTTAGTGAGTTTAGGAAGTTGGTGAGTGCTTTGTGATCGTCTGAGGTATTGGGGAAGATTTTTAGAAATTCTCCACTAACTTTCTTGTAGAATTTTGTGGAGTATTGATCAGCTAGGTGCTTGATATAGTCATTTTGTTTGATATTTGCAGGTGGTTTTACCATTATGGGTGGGATTAATTTTTCTTTGGGTGGTGAAGGAGTTTGATGAGTGGGAGTTCCCTGTTGTTCGGTTACGGTATTTTCATTTTGTAAGTTATAATCGAAATTAGCAATATTCAGTGGGTTGAATTTATTTTTGGTGCTGATAGCATCTGTTTTGGGGTGGTCCTTTTTTCCCATTTTTGCTACTCGCTTAGGTTTAATGAAGCTGTCGTCCGGTTGAGTATTGTCGTCAGAGTTATCTGAAATAGCTTGTTGTTTTCTTTTGAGTGATATTATTAGAAGTACTAGCAGGGTTGGTAGGGGGTGTTAGCACACTGTCATAATAAAAATTCACGTTTACCCTTTAGGTGCTCCAGTTATTTCTTATGTTCTCGAATATTTTGAGCCAGGATATGTGTATGGTTGCTGGACAGAAGCAGGTCGATTTGCGTCCATCATAATTCTCATTTCTCTGGTATAGTTCGACCGCCTCATCCGCGACCATGAGCGCAAACACGCATGCGCCATTCGGACCGAATTATTCTCAAAATAGGGTGGAAGGATGGGGATTTTCTTTCCCTCTGGCGTATCTCTTTCCGGAGAAGAGAAGACTTTCACGTGGCAGTAACTAAGAACTTCCCCTTTGGACGAGTCTATGTGTTTTGGCAGAATGCCAGCCAGGGTTGCGTTGGAGACGGTTGAACTATAGCTTCGATCTTGTTCTCAGTTTTCATGATGTGTATTTTAAATTCCGCAAGTTGAGCTTCGAGATCCGGTCCATGGTCATAACCGGATTATTCGTATTCCGTGGCAGTCATAGTATCCGTTTCCGAAGAGTCGTCGTAAGGCGCTTTCTAGTCAAAGAAGTATCCGGCGGA
>KK121735.1:212444-246087 GCA_000611955.2 Stegodyphus mimosarum | reverse complement strand
GTCGCGGTTCGGCTGAAGATCATGGTTTTCTATGAGGAGATAGAGAATAGCGACCTTCATCCACGGAAGGCTGAAGGTAGAATCCTCTTCGATAGTATTTCGACACACGACAGTTCCATACAAATCGAAAAACGGGGCATTTCCGCATAAAATAAAAATTTCATTATGCGATGGATAATAGCAGTTGTATCGTTTAGTGACGTTTACGCAAAAAATCACATCTTGGTTATTTTTCGATAACAAACAACAGTGAGTTTGATTATGAATTTGTTTTATAAAATTCTAAGCTGTTGAACTACAAAAATATAGATTTTAGCAAAAATGTTATGCTTAAAGAATGAAAAAATACCTTACTGTACCTTAAAAAAAATTATATACGTCTTTCGTCACCCTTTATAGAGTATTCCCTACTTTTGTTTTATTTTTCAAACGCGAAAATGTTTTAAATAAAATAAAGTTGTTTGTCATCTACATATTATTGTAACATGTACTTTTCAAAAATTCTTAGAGGAGAGGCTTTATAGTTGTTCATTTTCAACTCATCATTTTATTTTTATATAACTGAAAAATAACCACTTTGGGTTTACACTTTTTATTTATTTGGGTTAATTAAAAAGTAAAATTACCACCAAATGCTGCTGTCCTCGTCAAAAATATACACACAGGTATGCGAATAAGTAAACTTTTCCTTAATTTGTAATCACACATTTGTATAAAATTATGTACAGTTTTACACAAATGTGTGGTACAGAAGACGGATATATTTGCGAATCGGCGGAAGTACCATGTGCGGTCAAGATGATGTGACCATGGGAAGGTGAGGTGCCACATCATCAAGACAGCTTATTAAGAATTTGAAAATAGGCTAATCGACGGATGTCAAAACATTTGTGTATCCTGCCAAAGGAGGTCCGATCACGAATTTAATAGAAGATTTTAATTTGATAATTAATGTATTCTAAAATGTGTTAAGTCAAAAGTTTGAAACTCGATGGCGGTATGGTAAATATAAAATTATGCACGTTAAAGTACTTGTAATTAGGCACATAGGTCAGGTTAAGTTTTTACAAAACAGAGTAAGGCATTGCAAGGGCTATCTGCCTAAAGAGAGAGATTCCATCGTGGAGGAATTTCGAAGAAAAACTGACCTTTGAGTGGGTATTAAAAATAATGCACGTGATTTTCATACAAATTACATTTATACATATTTCTTATGTAAAAATTTCGGATATATGGTACATAATTGCAAATTAATTACTCGATAAATATAGCGAATGCAGAGAAATTAAAGATTTGAACATGCCGAAACTGAAAAATGTGAATTATGTATGGGTATTTGTGTATACGCTTTCAAAAAGCATGTACCGGCCTTTAAGAAAATACGTAACTATTTATTAAATTCTTTATAAATGTGTTTGACATTAAGGATTTCTTCACTCATAAACTCATGTGAAAGTTCCTGTGAAGAAATCTAATTATTAAATGTATCTAAATTTGTAATATTAATAATTATTAATGTATCTAAATATATAATAACCTTAACAATGCAGAGTAAACGTAAGTTGAAATCCTGTTGACAAATACTTTTATAAAACTATTTAAGCAAGAATTGTTCGCACTGGAAAACAATCTGTTAAAAGGTATTGTAAAGCATGAGATGCGTACGTGAGGAAGTAAGTAGGAAGAGCTTTAGAATATGTGTTCTTGAAAGTAAGGATAAAAAAAAGTCTGATAAGTATGATTGAAAGAATTATTCCCTTACATTTTATAATAATCCAGTTACATCAGAAACATTTAGAGGAAGTGAAATACTATTTAAAGTATCTCACTGTTAAAATGAAAGGTGCTCTAATTTGAAGTGGACCGATTAGAGCATTAATTGTGAATTGACTTCGATTTAAGAGATGCCTCAGAAGCTAAAAAAATCATGTCATATTTGAGAAAGTATATTAGGAAGAAGCTTTGTAAACAGAAAGAAATAATGCATAATTTTAATATTGATAATACAACAAACTTTGATCTTAATTTCTGTAATCCTTAACCGAATAAAATCGAATTACCTTACAATTTTTGTCTAATGTAATTAACGGAAGCTTGTGAAAATATTTCATTCCAATTGAACCGTTCTGAGCAAACTGTTCTGCGAAAAGTATAGCATTTAATGCCATGAATGAAATTAATTTTAAAAATGTATTCTTTTCACATACTTAGGACGCTGAAATATTGTAGAAAGCGAAAATATATACATTTATATGTATATTTACAACTTAATTACAAACTATTTAGATCCGATCGTGCCAAAACCCGTTTATCCCGAATCGTGCCAAAACCCCGAATGTTTTGATCACCACGCAGGGATCGCCAGTGCTCCAAAGCAGTGCATACCGGTTAGGGCCTCTCCTTCTTACTTCCCAGCTCCATGGTTGCTAGGGTGGGGCAAGGAGGGGACATCTATCCCCCGGCGCAGCATCCATGGGGTGCCAAAGTGATGTTACAAAATTTCAGAATGAAATGTTTTTCATTCTTGGCATACAGGAGGGGGCGCAAAATCTTCAGTTGTCTCCGGGCTCTGGAAACCCTAGCCAAAGAACGTCTTTTGCTCTAGCTAGCCTTCTCCGGTATTTGAAACCGGGCCCTTCGGTGGGGTACTCAGTGTCACTAACCACTATCTCGGTTGGGCGGCCAATCTACATATTGTAGGAGTTTATGAACATTCTAGTTGATTCCATTTTCTTCGTACTAAAATTTAGTAAGTATAGTTCGACCGCCTCATCCGCGATCATGAGCGCAAACACGCATGCGCCATTCGGACCGAATTATTTTCAAAATAGATTGGAAGGATGGGGACTTTCTTTCCCTCCAGCATATTTCTTTCTGGAGAAGAGAAGATTTTCACGTCGCAGCAAGTAATAACATCCCTTTTGAACGAGTCTATGTGTTTTGGCAGAATGCCAGCCAG
Source organism: Stegodyphus mimosarum (assembly GCA_000611955.2). NCBI lineage: Eukaryota > Metazoa > Arthropoda > Arachnida > Araneae > Eresidae > Stegodyphus > Stegodyphus mimosarum. The sequence continues at coordinate 243,128 of KK121735.1, read as the reverse complement.
GGTTGCAATTAAGACGATCGAGCTATACTAAATAAATAGACGATAATTTGCCAGCAACATAAAAGTCGCTGATGGTTTGGTGAGCTAAGATAAGGACACTTATAACAAGCTACTATTATCCATCACAACAAATAATTTTACTAATTTTATTGCGGTTATTATTTTCAGTTTAAAAGCTCACTGTAAACACATGCTACGAATAAAAAGATAAGCAAAAGTAGAGATATGAAAAACTGGGTTACTTTTCAAGCGGTCAAAGTTATTAAGTCGTTGGTATGTACCACAGTTACAAACAGCAATTTAAAGAACAATGTAGCCAATTATGATAGGTTACCAAATTTTAATAAATTGCATTTGCATTATCCTTGATGAATTTTGCAAGGTATTATAAAATTCTGTTTCCTTGAAAAGATTGACCAGGAAATCTTCAGCAGAGCTTTTAATGTTTTGTAGCAGTTGCGCTAATTTCACAAGAACTCTTTCTTTGTGTTTTAAAGAAGCTGACATTCTTGAGCGATCAATAAAGAGGGGTGAGCAGAAAGTAATTTAATATCTACAAGTAACAGTAAACATTCTCTGTTTTGCAGCTTTGAAAAACAGAAAAATGCCGTTATTATTATTATTTTTTTTTCCTGTAATATCCTTTCTGAACAAATATTTAGTTTTGACAGGGCAGCTAAGGTAAAATTTCTCATCCAAAAGAAAGGTTTTCCTCTATTTGTAGAAATTTGTATCAAACTGTTGCCACCGAACATTATCTCTCTGTATTATATTTAAAGAAATTAAATAATGAAGAATCTGCGTCAATGTATGTATTTTTCTCGCACTGCGAAAAAACAACGGTACCTAGAGACATCAAACATTGAATAACGTAGTCCTCCATTCGAATATGGACATCCGGAAGCCCAAATTTGGAATGTGGAATACGTTTATTCTCTATTTCACATTTTGTAAAACTGAAACGAATTTCTGTTTAACAAACACAGCGATTTAAAAGCGAGCAATGGCAACACTCTACGGGGGCAAAAAACATTTTTATCTCAACCGCGCGGAACTGTGTATCGAAAATTCTAAAAATATGCCCATTTTAAATTATTTTGCGATATTGTTGTATGGGCACCTGGAATTCCAAATTTGGAATTTAGAATTTGTTTTATCATCTATTTCATATTCTATAAAACTTTAACAAATTTTTGATTAACAAACTGCACGATTCCAAAGCGAGCAATGGGAACGCCGTGCGGGGGAGGGGTTAACTTTAGTGCGCGAGACTGTGTATCGGAAATTCTAAAGGTGTGCTCATTTTAAAATTATTTCGCGATATTGCTGTTGAGCTGAATTTTATAGTTTAAGTGCGAAGAACATGATATTTATGATATTTAATAAATAAAGGTAACACACAAAACGTTAAAAAACACCCCTCTGGGCGTACTATAAAATCTCTTTCAGATTTTCTTAAATTATTATTATCAATATTTTTGCCATAATTCTGTGTGGTGCTTTGTTTTTTTTGGGGGGGGAGAGGAACTGTAATATAAAAGTATTCCCAATCTTTTTTTATGCGAACGATATCTTTTATTCGAAATGTGATGAATAAACATCTGCCATCTAAGACAACGAAAGGTAAAACTTCATTGACAACTCCATAAATGTAACAGCTAAGCTGCGTTGACATTTGGTACGTACAGATAGTTTCAAATGACCTGCACTTAAAACAACGAAAATTAAATGACTTAAGACATTAAATCATTATTACATGTTTTATATGTCACTTCTTCGTGACATTCAATAAAAAATAGGTAAGGAAAATTTCACTCACCTTCGAATCCGGGGCTGAGCTCTTGAATTCCGTATTTTCTTCTTTCCTAGGCTGACAACTCGAAAATATTCCAAGTCAATAATAATTCATCCTTTAGAATTTTAATGATTTTAATTAACAAAATGACTACACTAATAATAACAACAATTATTACATAAATTTAGAACTAATCCCATTACATGGGCCGTAAATCATTCGAAGTTACATTCTCCGAGGCCTAACAAGCTCTGACAAAACGAAGACGCAAAAAACGTCCTCTCGGCATGTTGCCAAAAAGGTTATTCCATGATTTGTGGGAGGGGCTAAGCTGATAGAATCAAGGAGTTTATGACATCCTCCCACCTTTGAGTTTTTAATGACAAAACTCAAAAAAAATAATTAAAAATGAGTCTTAAAGTTTAAGTCTCTGAGGAGATCTTAGAGTTCGTCCTCTACGAGAAGTGGAAATCACACGGTTCTTTTGGTTTGCAGGAATTCGTTCTCGAATGTCACATGAGTCAAGGATGTTGACTTCTAGTGGATAAAGTCTCTGGACTGGTCTAATGAAGGTACCAAAGTGTGTCTTGACTTCTACTACACGAATTCTTCCATCTTTGCCTGGATAAGTTTTTACCACTTTAGCCAAAGGCCAATTAATTCTCTTTATCTCATTATCACCAATGAGTACGATATCTCCTTCTTTGATCGATGATTCTTTACGAACTTTTGAATAATCTTTCAGTAAGCCTAAATATTCATTTCGGAATCTGTTTCTTAGATCTTGACGTATCTTCCTTCTATAAACAAATCTCTTTTCTATCTTTTCAGAATCAATCATGTCAAAGTCTGGTACTCCAATTTCTCTGATTTCTTGGAGGAACATTGATGGGGAGAGTGCTATTAAGTCTTCAGGATCCTCTGAAAGATAAGTGAGGGGTCTGGAGTTGATTATGCTTTCTGCGTCACATAATATAGTCACTACTTCCTCTTCATTTAAACATGTTTTTCCGAGTACTTTTCTGAGAATGTTCTTCAACATTCCTACTAGTCTTTCCCAAAATCCCCCCCACCAAGGGGCTGATGGAGGGCTGAACTTCCACTGAATTTTTTTCTTAATCGCGAAGTCTTCAATTTTATTCCAATCAATGGCTTTCAGAGCGTTGGACGTGCCGACAAAATTTTTCCCGTTATCAGAATAAATGGTAGTAGGACGACCTCTTCTTGCGATGAATCGGCGGACGGCCAGGATGAAACCGTCGGTTGACAAAGAAGTAACTAATTCCAGGTGGATTGCTCGATAGATTGCACATGTAAAAAGAACAATCCAACATTTCTTGTTTTCTTTTAAGTACAGTGGACCGCAAAGGTCAACTCCAATGACTTCAAATATAGCCGCGTCTCTTACACGATCTTCAGGAAGAGGTATACTGATTGTTTCTAGAGGGCGAATCGAAAACCTTTTACATTTTATGCAGCTTCTAATAACTTGCCGAACTGTTTTCCTATTCTTGATAATCCAGTAATTTTCTCTGAGATTTGACATTAATATTTGCGTACCAGCATGTTCAAGTTCTAGGTGTTTTTCCATAATTAATTTGTTAACCAGTTGATGTTTATTTGGCAATAATATCGGAAACCTGAATGTCTCCAAATCCTTTCTTGTGGCAACTCTTGTTTCCACTCTTAGCAATCCATCATTACCTTTGATAACCTTCAAATTCAGATGTTTTCCGTCACTGAAACTTTCTAATTGTATTTCTTTCAAAATCAATTTTTCTGCTTCTTGAATTTCGAAAACCTCCAATTTTCCTTTCTTTCGATCTTTTTGACCTTTCTTCAAATTTCCACAAAATCTTAGTACGTATGCCATGATTCTCGTAATTTTACCAAAAGATGATATATCTTCGAAGAATTTAAACTTGTTTATCTGTGAATTCGTGGCAGAAGTAACAGTCTTTCTTTTTTCAGCGTTAACAATTTCAAAGTCTGGATTAACTTCTGTGTTTGACCAGTCCTTTTGAGGATTTCTCAGCCAATTAGGACCATTCCACCATTTAGATTTCGCTAAAACATCTGCACTGCATCCTCGAGAGGGAATATCAGCAGGATTTTGTGATCCTGGAACATAATACCAATCATCTGGATTTGATAGGTTTCGTATTTCTTTAACTCGATTTGACACGAAGACTGCCCAGTTCTCTGATTTTTTTATCCAGTAGAGAGCGTTCATAGAGTCTGACCAATAAAAAGTTGGTAAAGAGGGAAGTTTTAAATCTTCTTTCACTGTACGAGCTAGCCTTGCCCCAATTGTGCAAGCAAGGAGTTCGAGTCTGGGGATTGAAATGGGTTTCAGGGGGGATACTCTAGATCGGGCTTGTACAAGCTGGCATGAAGCAGAATTTCCATTTTCACTCCTTAGAAAAATACATGTAGCATAAGCTGCTTTACTTGCATCACAGAACACATGTAGACTTAAATTCTTGGAGGTTTCCGGATCTTCTATCATGCATCTGGGTATAGTAATAATTTTCAAAATATTAAGCTGTTTTCTCCACTTTTGGAATTTTTCCGCTATTGAAGTAGGGAGTGCAGAATCCCACGTGACCTTTAATTTCCAACATTCCTGTAGCATAATTTTTGGTATTAAAGTTACAGGACAAGTAAATCCAATAGGATCGAAAACCCTATGAACCAATGATAATACTTTTCGTTTTGTCAAGATTTCCCCCTTATGTTCATCATCTTTTATGTCTACAGAGAGCAAATCTTCATTTAAGTACCATTTTAAGCCCAAAACAGGGACGCTTCGTCTTTCGATAGGCATTGAGTTTTCGGTTTGTGAGCTAAAATCATTGTGCTCCCACCCTCTAAGTTCGAATTTACCCTCTTCCAAAATTGTTTGGGATTCAACCATCAGTTTCTCCAATTTTTCTTTGCTGTTGACACTGCATACCAAATTATCTACATAAAATGATTCTAAGAGAATATCTGCAGTTTCTTTATAATGGTCTGGAACATTCTTTAGATGGAATTCTAACGTGGCCCCTAAAAGAAATGGGCTTGATGATATCCCGAATACAACTCTCTGGTGTTGATAAGTTATGTTTTCGCCTTTTCCCCCTTCTTTCCAAAGAAATCTCAAAAAAGGTCTGTCACGTTCTTGTAGCCGAATTTGTAAGAAAGCTCTTTTTATATCTGCAATTATTCCAAATTTACCGTATCGAAATCTGTTTATCAAAGAAGGTATGAGCTCGATAAGATTTGGACCTTTTACCAAACAGTCGTTGATTGATGGAAAGTTTTTTTCTTTAGCAGAACCGTCGAAAACAGGACGTACCTTAGTGGTTGAATTTTCTTTAAACACTGGCCTATGAGGCAAATAGTGTTCTTCGGCTATTTCCTCATAAGATTCAACCCTTTCGATGATATCTTCTCTCTCCCAATCATGAAACACTTCCTCGTAATCGGGTAATTTTCCGATCTTTTCTAATGATTTGATGCAGTTCACAAGTCGTTTTTCAGCTATCTTTCTGCAACTACTAAGAGGGGGGTGTTCCTTTATCCATGGTAAATTTACCATATAACGGCCTTCTTTATCCCTTTTAACATTTTGAAGAAAATGTAATTTCGCGGCCTCTTCTAAATCCTTTTTAGACCAGTCTTCCCCCTCAACTCTTATACCCACCGTGTCCAGTCGCCATAATTCTGATATATCCAGATCGCTAATATGGAGAGTAAGCAGCGTCTCACATCTGCTAGTATTTTCTCCAGATTCTCCCATCAACGTCCAGCCTAAGCGTGTATGGATGGCAACCAGATTATCAGATATCTGCTTGATTTTACCCGTAAATAATCTTCCAGCAAAGTCAGCCCCAATTAAAATATGTATTTCATCTGGATCATTTTCATACAAGTAAGTATTTTCATTAATACAGATATCACTTACTATAATACCAGAGTGTTTAATCTTATTGATAATCTTAGAATTACTGATCTTGGGTATAGATAGACAAATTTTTTCTTGATCCATAACATCTAATTCGCAAGTGAAACTCTTATCAATATTACTTATGTTAATACGATATTTTTTGTGGTCTTCCTTTTTTTCAATGCCGCCAAATAACCCATGGATAACAGTATCCTCTCCTAAACACTTTAGTCCTAAAGTAACTGCCAAGAATTTACTGATATAAGATTTCACAGATCCACTGTCAATTAATACTCTAACATAATAATCTAAACCGTTTACATTAATACATACAACCAGAGTTTGTAAAAACACTCTTTTCATAAATGATTTATTAACGAGTACGCCATTACCAATATCATCATTAAACATATTACTGTTTAAAGGTTTACTTTCAGCAATTTTATTTTCCTTTGCATAACATAAAATGTCCAAGTGAGATGATTTCGAACAAAATTTACAAGTTACCCGTGCTGTACAATTTTTCGATAGATGTGAACCACGTTTAATGCATTTGAAACAATAACCATTTTTCATTAAAATATCTTTTCTTTTTTGCATTGGTAACGAAAAAACAAACTTACAGTTCGATGAATCATGGTCAGAGGAATCGCAAAATATGCATGCGTAGGTTTTATATTTTTTATCAATCGTCAGCAGATCGGCGGCAGTGAATGTATTTCGCTTTTCTTTTTTATTGCTCGATTGCGAAAGTTGTGTCTTCAATAAATCAGGATCTCGCTGCGAACATTTGTTTATCTTAAAAGTGCTTTCGTTGGCATGATTTATAATATGTGAGCGTTCCGTAGCATTCAGTCTTTGAGATAAAAATTCTACAAGTTGATCTAAATCATAATCAGAATCACCAGTCTCTCTATTAAAATCAAAAATTAAATTTGGAGGTAATAATTTTAATAACATAGGCGTTAGAAGGTTACCGTAAGTTTCCGAACTAATTCCAAGAGATTTTAAACTTCTAATTTCGGTTTGGACTTGGTCAAAAAATTTCCTGAATAATATTGGGTCTCTAGCATTTTTTAAAGGAGGAATTCGTAGTAAACCGTTCATGTGAGTATTAATTAAAATATTCTTTTTTCCAAAACGAGATAACAAAATTTCAATAGCAATATCGTAATTTTCAGGCGTTATAGCTAAACCTTCTATTGAACTAAGTGCGGATCCTCTCAGATATGTTCTCAAATAATTAAACTTAGTAATTTTGTCTAACGTTTCATTATTATGTATCGCGGTCTCAAATGTGTTCCAAAAAGTGAGCCACTGAGAATTATCTCCATAAAAATGATTAATTGTAAGCTTCGGTAATTTAACGCTAGCCTTTTCTACTACAAAATTGTTAGCTATTATTTCAGGTACTGCTTTCGATGTTGTTGAAATTTCCGTTGAATTACTTTTTGATAACTCGCGTATTTTCTTTCCAGCACGAAATGTCCATGTTATTATTTTGTCTTGGTATTCTGTGGCGCTTTTAAGTTCATTATCTAATTCTGTAATATCTACAGCAGATTCTATTTCTTCATTTATAGCTTTTAGTTGATCAGAATTAAATTTCAAATGTTCTAAAAGTTCTTCTAGGACGTCAATAGAAACTTCAGAATTGTTAATTTCGGTTTCAATACCTTTGACAGTTTTAGTAACTGTTGTTCTAATATTAGCACGTTTCTTTTTTAATTTATTCAGAATGTCGTCAGCCATTATGTATCAATATTTCTTAACAAAATTCACTATGTAATCAAATCAAATCGATTAAACACAAATCTAATCAGTACAACTATTCAAAGAGCTCAGTGTCCCGGCAGGGATGCCAGAATTTTATATGTCACTTCTTCGTGACATTCAATAAAAAATAGGTAAGGAAAATTTCACTCACCTTCGAATCCGGGGCTGAGCTCTTGAATTCCGTATTTTCTTCTTTCCTAGGCTGACGACTCGAAAATATTCCAAGTCAATAATAATTCATCCTTTAGAATTTTAATGATTTTAATTAACAAAATGACTACACTAATAATAACAACAATTATTACATAAATTTAGAACTAATCCCATTACATGGGCCGTAAATCAGTTCGAAGTTACATTCTCCGAGGCCTAACAAGCTCTGACAAAACGAAGACGCAAAAAACGTCCTCTCGGTATGTTGCCAAAAAGGTTATTCCATGATTTGTGGGAGGGGCTAAGCTGATAGAATCAAGGAGTTTATGACAACATGAATGTTGTTATCTATCGAAATATTCCCGCAGTCCACATTTACTACAAGCTTTGCCGTTTGTGGGATAATACACGAATTCTACTCCAGTCGTTAATATTTACACTTTGGGCCTGGTAGCAATTGTTCATGTAATACAGCTCGGGACGAGTTGACATCAGGCAGAGAAACACTTGTGATCTTCAATCTTGAGATTAATATTGACTTCTTAAGAGTCTTGATTAGTATTGATTAGTTCATTCAGCTCCTAGATGGTAAAGTAGCAATAAGTCGTCCTGAATAAGCAATAATAGCACTAGTAAAGTCAATCAGTTATTTACTGCAATGGCATAATTTCGCTTATCTGAGCCGTGGCATGGCGTTCTCTGCATGGCATGTTAAAATAGGCAGTCGTAAAATAATTAATTAAAGGCATATCTGTAATTTAAATAAAGGCATATCTCTAAAGGCAACTCCAAAGTACAGCAATTAGGTATGAAGTGCAATTAATCTTATAATATGGCTATAGCGTGGAGAAACACTACGAAGAACATAGGCATACAAGGAACGTAGCATCATATAAGGCAAATATGCTGCAGATCTCTGTGCCTTCCAAGCAACTTGTCTCCCGCGTTCTTTTCCCATTAACGATCAGAATGTATTGTTAAGCCAATCGCGCATTTGCCGTAATTTATTTCGGACACTAGTTTAACCTTGAAATGGGGAAAGTCCAAGAGTTGGGGGATGGAGGGGATTGAAGCAGCGGTAGCTGATTCAATCCCCCAACTCTTGGACTTACTGAGGACTTCCAACCCCCAATTCTTGGATTGCAGTCTTGATCAACCAATTCTTGGAAGTCCCCCAGCTCTTGGATTGCGGTCTTGATGAAAAAGTGTGCCTGGCTGGTAGCTGATTATATCTATTTTTAACCCTTTATTTTCCCGTGCCAGTGAGTGACATGTCTTAGCATCTGGAGAGTGAAATTGTCCTGGAAAAACAAGCTCCCCAACATTTAAAACAAGAACTCCTCTGATTTGCAACAAAGAAATCAAAAATATCATTCCCAACGGCGTTTTGGTTTTTCGTGTTTCATTATTTAAGGCGACATACAGTTACTATGAATTTGTTCACTTTCAAAATCACATCATTTATCGGAGATTAAATTCTGTTTATCGATATTTTCCGACGTCTTCTGGATTGCTGCATTTTGCATTTACGAAAAGCGAAGGAGCCTCTGAATTATAATTTTTAGCCCAAAGAGGCACTTTGCCCAGAAAGGCTATTAATTAATTCCGTTTTGACATTTCGGGTCGATTCGCGTTAAACGGCGAATCAGTTTTCAAATTGTTGCCACGAAGTATTAGAGCCTTGCATTATATTTAAAGAAATTAAGTAATGAAGAATCTGCGTAACTGCATATAAGTTTCTCGCATTGTGATAAAACAACTGCACCTAGAGCTATCCAATTTTGAATAAAGTACGTTTCCACCCGAATACGGGCATCTGCAAGTCCAAATTTGAAATGTGGAATTTGTTGTATTATCTACTTCATATTTTGTAAAGCATTTATGAATTTTTGAATAAGAAACTCAACAATTTCAAAGCGAGCAATGGCAACACTGTAGGATAAAAAAAAGAATTCAACGAGCGAGACTGTTGCCATTCAAAAAAAAAATGAACGCGAAAATTAGCGTTTTCGTTTTTTTTTAATTAGTATCTCTGATATTAGCTTTTTTTTTTTTTTTTGAAAAAGTGGGCGTCGATTTTTTCCAGAACTCAGAAAAGAGCTGTAGAAAGTTTGCTGCCGATAGCTGTAGTAGTAACTGAGTTAATTGCAAACAAACAGACATTCTTCTTTATATATGTAGATATAGTTCTACGTGCAGTAATTTTTTATTTTGATTCTAAATATATTTTTGTTAAATTACTTTCCTCACTTACATTTTCCTTCACATGTTTATTACTTGCTAAACAAATAGCATATATTTATTAGTCCATTTGCCCTCAAGGATTATTCATTTCGTTTTGGCATTTTGCGTTGGTTCACTGTAAATGTCAATTCACTTTTCAAATTCTTGCCACCAAATATTAGCGACCTGTATTATATTTAATAAAGAAATTAAATAATGAAGAATCTGCATAAATGTATATATGTTTCTCGCAGTGTGATAAAACAACGGTACCTAGAGCCATCCAATTTTGAATATTGAACGTTTCCAACCGAATTTGAAAGCCCAAATTTGAAATTTGGAATTTATTTTATTATCGATTTCGCATTTTGAAAAACTTTAACGAATTTTTGATTAACAAACTCAAGGGTTTCAAAGCGAGCCATGACAACAATGTACAGAACAAACATTTTTATCTCCGTGTGAGACTGTGTATCAGAAATTCTAAAGATACGCTCATTTTAAAATTATTTTGCGATATTGCTGTTGTTCTGAATTTCATGGTTTAAGTACGAAGAACATGATATTTAATAAATAAAGGTAACACACAAAACGTTAAAAAAACGCCTTTTTGGGCGTAATGTAAAGTCTGAAAGCTTTTAGATTTTTCTTTTTTTTCCCTCCTGTCCGTTTATCTTTCTAATTCTTATTTAGATTCCTTAATTAAGGAAACAGAGTATACAGGTAGCTATACCGAATAATCTGGTATGAGACTGAAGTACCACTTTCCATATCGGAAGGCTAGAATTGTAAAAACATTTACGTGAGATTATTAAATCTAAATTCGATTCAAGATGGGGCTATTTATGAGACAGTTCTTGGGATTAATACCTAAAATGATGCGTTCAACTGCATGACTCATTCTTAAAAAAAAAAAAAACTGTATTTTTATATGGAAGCGGGGTTATGTGAACAGAAAAGGGTGAAAACACTTTTTGCTTCGTATTTCGCTTTTATGTTGTTAAATACGACTGATGCAAAAACCCGTCTGCCATGCTTTCAGCTCTCAGACGGCCATGTTCCATAGTTTTCATTGGAATAAAGATGATAAATATATACGAAAAAATTCGTTAAAACATGAATTCCTTTCTAATTAATGCACGTATATTTACGGATACAAGCAGATCATGAATAATCCGAAAATATTCCTATGAGATTGCAATTATTGTAAAAATTGTGTGTTTCAGTTTTTAAAACAGCTACTACATATAATATCCTTTTAGAAAAGGGTTTGACTTTGAAAACGAAATAAAGTATGATCTCCGAATTTCATATTGCAGTCTAAAAACTAAAAAGTTGACAAAAATAATTTAAAAATTTAAGAAATATGCAGAAATCATGAACTAAAAATAAATTAAAAAATTTGAAAGGTTTCAGATTTTAAATTACATCCAAAGGGGCATTTTTTTAAAGTTTTGTGTGTTACCTTTATTTATTAAATATCATGTTTTACGTACTCAAACCATAAAATTCAATTCAGCAGCAATATCGCAATATAATTTTAAATTGAGCATATCTTCAGAATTTCTGAAACAGAGTCTTGCGCTCTAGAGATAAAAATGTTTTTTCTGTACAACGTTGCCATGGCTCGCTTTGAAATCCTGGAGTTTGTTAATCAAAAATTCGTTAAAGTTTTACAAAATATGAAATAGATAATAAAATAAATTCCAAATTAGGCTTTCAGATACCCATATTCGGGTGGAGAAGTACTTTATTCAAAATTTTATGGCTCTAGGTACCGTTGTTTTATCACATTGCGAGAAACATACCTACATTTATGCAGATTCTTCATTATTTAATTTCTTTAAATATAATACAGAGTGATAATATTTGGTGGCAACAATTTGAAATTTGAAACAATGCTTTTAGCGAATCGACGCAAAATGTCAAAATGAAATTAATAGCCCTTCTGAGCAAAAAAAGATAATCTTCTGAAGATAATTTTTTTTTCACAGTGTTGCCATTGCTGGCTTTGAAATCGTTTGACTTTTTAATAAAAAATTCGTTGAAGTGTTACAAAATATGAAATAGACAGTAAAAGAAATTCCAAATTTCAAATGCGGTGTTCTAAATGTCCATATTCGGGTGGAGGACTACGTTATTCAAAATGTGATGGCTTTAGGTATCGCTGGTCTTTCACAATGCGAGAAACATACATACATTCATGCAGATTCTTCATTATTTAATTTTTTTAAATATAACACAAATTTCAAATTCAAATTAGGGCTTCCAGATGGCCATATTCTATGGAAGATTATGTTATTCAAATTTGATTGGTCTAGGCACCGTTGTTTTATCACAATGCGAGAAACATACATACATTCATGCAGATTCTTCGTTATTTAATTTCTTTAAATATAATACAGGGCGATATAGTTTTCGACGCAAAATGCGAAAACGAAATTAATAGTCCTTCAGCGTAAATTGCCCTTTTGGACTAAAAATAAAATGAAATAGGATAAAACTGCCATTTAATTTTGTATGCTTATTCCAGTTTATGTCTCAAATAATTTTCAATCAAATAATTATTCTGCCTCAAATAATTTTAAACCAAGCAGTTAATTTAAAAATAATCTTCCAGGACTCTTATATAGAACAGAAAATGGCTTGTTTAAAACAAATTGTTCAAAATAGTAAAACCAAGCAAGCTTCCCTCCCCCCAAAAAAAGAAATTATTGGGAGTATTATTTCATTGTAAATTAAGGTCATGTTGAGAAATGAGGATTTATTTAATATAGACCAAAAAAAAAAGTTATTCAAGCCATAGTTGTGCATTTCTTTCTTTATTTATTTCACTGGATCGCCTACATACGAAGTTTGCAACAAATATTCCCCAGAAAAAACAGGAAGCTTGTTTCTGTTTCTCAATAACATCTTATTTTAAGCTTTCAAATATTGATTTCTTCGCAGTTGGGTTATAAACTGCGAGGAATCAAGGTTCTGCTTGTCTACCCACATTGTAACTGCAGGAATAAACGTTTTCCCCTTTGCCTCCAGGGGAATTTAACGACCTCATTTCGAAGAAGACCCCCTTCCTTTCAAAAAGTTGAGGGTTACTATCCAATTTTGCTTCTTCAAACCAAAAGCAGCCAACAGGGGAAAAAAAAATAAAAAGTCTGAAAAGTTTCAGATTTTAAATTACGTCGAAAGGGTACGTTTTTTTAACGTTTTGTGTGTTACCTTTATTTATTAAATATCGTGTTCTTCGCACTTAAACCATAAAATTCAGTTCAGGCGCAATATCGCAAAAGAATTTTGAACTGAGCATATCTTTAGAATTTCCTATACGCAGCCTCACGCGCTGGAGATAAAAGTTTTTTTTCTGCATAACGTTGCCATGGCTCTCTTTGAAATCCTGGAGTTAGTTAATCCAAAATTTGTTAAAGTTTTACAAAACATGAAATCGGTAACAAAACAAATTCCAAATTTTAAATTTGGGCTTCCAGATGCCCATATTCGAAGTGGGATTACGTCATTCAAAATTCGATGGCTCTAGGTACCGTCGTTTTATCACAATGCGAGAAACATGCATACGTTTGTGTACGTTCTTCATTATTTAATTTCTTGAAATATAATACAGGGCTGCAATATTGGGTGGTAACAGTTCGAAAAGTGAACCGACATTTAATGTTTCCGTCGCTATTCATGGCATCGGCAAAGAGGCTCATTTTATAATACAGGACTTTTCTACTTTTAAAATTTTCCTATTCTTAAATTTGGGGACCGTTTGAAACACATCGCTTCTCGCACTTGCGACTTGCGCAATCCCATAATTCCACTGCAACTTATACCAACAGAATTTACAAAAAAGCAGCCCTGGCACCATTGCATAGATATTGCTGTGCTCTACGGGTTCGTGAATTTAGAGTAATTGATGATAACCCTTGATTAAGAATCAAAATAAAATTTATTCGCCAGTATTACACAAGAGAATTCCGAAGATACGTTTACAGTCGTCGAGAAACTAGGAAAAGCATGCTGAAACAATCAGCAACACAGCCTTCGGGCTATGACGTTGAAGACCACTTCACGTCACTAAGCACTAAAGAATATCTCCCGACTCGGTACATCTCTCTCAAGCTAATCTCTGAACTCATAACACTGCTCTACTACTCATTCCCAGAACAAGCAGGGTATATATAGCTTTAAACTACCTTCAGAAATATTTCCAAGAAAATCGCTAAGAATGCGTTCTAGAACGTTTTCGCTCTGTCTATGGCATACCGCCAATTTTGTCGGAAAATATCGTCAAATGGGTGGTTTCGTGCCAAATCTGGCAACTCTGCCTTTCCCTGCCACTTCCTGGCCGCAGCTGGGCATTTCGCAACAATTTAGGATAAAAATGGTCTTACCTCTATCTTGGGGTGATCCTCAACAAAACTCGTACAGGGATCCCACACATTACATCTATTAGCCAAATGTTACGAGTTCGTAAAGCTAAACTTAATTGCTCGAAACAGAGTTTTATCAATTGACAACAAGTTACTCATTTATAAATCCGTTCTCCGTCCATTAATATGTTGTGCTAGTCCAATTTGGGCCTATTCCAAAAATATCATAAGAAAAAATTACAGACTTGCCAAAGTTCTGTTCTAAGGCAAGTAATTAAAGCGGAGTGGTATATCCGCACCAATAGAATTCATGAAGAACTGGATATAGAGCAACTACGCTCATATTATTATAAACTTGACAGATAAAAATCAACTAACAACCACGCTATTAAAAGATTTGCATTTATAACTACAATGACCTAGCAAATATGGACAGGCCCATGGCCTAACTGAATGTATGTATTATGTAATATTTATTATAACGCCTTTACAGTTTATGTTAACCTTCTTTTATTGTATCTGCTATGCATTCTTTTTATTCTTACGTTCGTAGTATTTATATCTCACTTACCGGATTCAAATTACAGTGTTCGCCACAAGCGCCTGGCCCCAGCCACTACCCCTGTTCTTATTGGTTGCCGTTTATCACGTCAGGTTGAAGAGATTTTATTATCGGTTTCGTGTAAGTTATACTTTTTTTGTATTGGTTATGTTTTGTATAAATGTGAATTTGTGGAATGTAACAGAGTATTTGCAATTAAAGCAAGCTTTTCGCGCGCAAAAATGCCGCGGGGAATTCATTTCGTCACTCTATGACATCACAAGTAGTGTCCAATAAGAGCTTGAGGTGGTGGCTGGGGCCAGGCGCTTCTGTGTTCGCCTAACCTCGCCTTTATCCACACACTCACCAGCGACGACTTCTGGTTTGCATTCATTTCACATCGCTTAATACTTTAATTAGCATTCTCTAACTTCTGGCTTAAATATGAATTCTAAATAAGTAATTATTCTCTTTAAAACTTTTATTATTAAAAAAAACACCTTAGATATCTTCTAGGTTATTTCATCATACTAGTTGCAATTCTTAAACTGCTCTACAAGAGATAGAGCTTTCTCGCTCAGGCAAAGAACGTCTATGTAAAGAAGGAAAGGCTTCATACGCGTAATGTAAACCAGTCTGTCTTCTACGCCGCTAGAAAGAAAAGGGAAAATTCGCGAAGGGATTTAGCGACGGAACCTCTTGGCGAGAATTTCCCCTCTGTGATGTACCGGAGCTGGCGAGATTTTCCTCTCCGCCACGTGTATAGCAAATTGAGGAACACTGGTTAAGATGAATCGTTCTTTCACCTGCGAAATGACGAAATATTAGGTGAAGTTTCACTTTCACTGGCTATTGAACTTGCACTATACATATCGCAGTTTGATGTCTGATTTTATATCCGTCAATATGGAGGGGGAAAAAATGAAGTCACACAGTTTTAAACGCTTGATTAACGTGACCGTAGAACCTATTCGAACTTCGACATCAGCTTCGAGCTTTGGCGCTTTTTGGCTACAGATATTTCATGCATGCGCAGCTGTTTCCCTTTTCGTTCGAAGGGAGCCACTTCTGCGGCGGCGAAGTTTTCCTTCTTAACAATACATATTCTTTGACTAGGGTAGACATTATAATGTATAGCGTAGTAGTGAAGTTTGGTATACTGTAGATTTGTGACATACTGTGCGAAAAGTACTAAATGAGTTTACGTGCATTTCATTGTAATAAAATTTTATGTTAATTGCGCAGTTTGCTATGGATTTTTAAAATGGTTCACGAAATTAGAAATAACTCTGAATATATCTCATGCCATTATTATTTTTTTTCATTGATCTTAAATTTATGAAAAGAAAGAAAAATCACACAAACGATTTACATTCATATTAGATACTTATTTTCTTTATGAACAATCGAAAAAGTTCTAGTTGAAAAGGTTGCAGTACTTAAAAAGTACAACAGAATGTAACGAAATGTAATCAGCAATATCAGTAAGGAGGCGAAAAGTAAATAGAATGAAGATTTTTAAGATAAATGAATGTTCAACAACCTTGCTTCGGAATAGATCATAATGCGATTAGATGATCAAACGAAGAAAACATAACTCCTACAAATTGTTTGTAAACATTTCGCCAACAGTTTATACACAATAATTTGCTTTCGTTCTAAATCATTACAAAGACTACCTGGAATATCATTCCGGCAACTGTGTTATCTGATCACAAAATCACTGCCAGAAAGACAATGATTAAACTTGTAATAACTGATACAATCAGAATACCGGCTATCCACAGACTGTTGGGGAAAATTATAGACAAAAATAACTTTTACTTAATATAACGGTGTTGAAAACTGTTAAGTGTTCAACTCAATTTATTGATTACAATTGGTTCTTCCAGGTTTATCGCTAATGGCTTGATAATCGCGAAGGCAGTTCTTTTAAATTTAGTGATTATCATATCCGACTGATATGGAACAATGACTTTTTAATCTTTAAAATATTTTCGAATGTTAAGTAAATTTAGAAACAATATCGAAAATCTTATATTTTGCGGTTTCTAACGAGTTAAGGCTAGGAAAATGTTTAAAGAGATGAAAATGGCAAATAGAATTTTAAGCCATGAAAGGAAAGGATGAGCCTGTAAGTTCTGAACTTGGTTTGCTTTACGGCAAAGCCTCGAGGGCTATCTGCCTAAGGGGAGGGATGTCTCGTGGAGGACTTTGTAAGAGAAACTGGGTCGTGTACACGTTATACATGGGGAAAACCACGAAAACGGCCCATGCAGCCAGCCCGTTCGCAGAATTCGAGTCTCGGACCGGACTGCCAGAGCTCAGTGACTACCGCTCGGCCGCTGGTGAGCCCTCTTCTAACCTGAATAGAAAGGCATTGTGTAATTTCCGCATGGATCCTTAAATTCTCTTGCTTATTTGGATACTTTCTGATTAGCCGCATCTTCCCCCTTCCCGAAAAGTCTCCAATCATTGGCGACTAATTGTTTGCCAAGTTTAGATGCGAAAGACAACAGCTGTTTTCAAAAATGGAGACACCGTAAGAATACCATAAAACAAACGAATTACAAAAATTAAAACAACGAGAAACATCCCCAACAAAATACTATTTTTTGTGTTGTTCTCCTTATGTACACAGCGATTTGTTTTAGCTTCATATACTTCACAGAATTGCAGAAACTCGGCATGGCGCACCACTTGGCTCTGCGTTCACATTGTCGTTCTCCCCATGAACAAAACGATCTGTTTTCGCTTAAAAAAACAGAAGAGAATTGAATAAATTTGGCGATGAATATGCTGATTTTTATCCATGTACACAGCGATCTGTTTCCACTTAAGAAACAACAGAGATTCCACAAATTCGGCATTGGCGCGTAAATTTTCGCGCACCACAAAATTCGATCTTGTACGAAGTAGAATTTCATGGAATCGAATATTTTGCATTCTTTATCGTCAGGGAAAACGCCATGTTTGTGAAAAAAGGCAATGTTTTCTTTTCTGTCAGCTGGCAAACTCCACAGGCGCATTACAATTCTGTACAAGGGAGGGGACAAGCACTCAATGCAACAAGTACTAATGACTGGCACTCATCTGCTGAGCATGCGCATTTCCAGGCTGGTGCATAAATATAATTTAGTGACGTCATGTATTGCCTATTTTGCCTCGTGAATGCATTTCAGGGAGCAGATAATCAGAAGTACCCTTATTTGTATTCCCAATATCTTGAAGTTAACAAAATGCAGCAAAATATCTAATAATGCGCTCAAACACACGTACACACACCTTCTTATTTAAAGGGAGACAAAAGAGAGAAATAAAGAGCAAAAAGAGATGAAAAGCAGAGTGTATGGAATTTCTTCGTTAGAAATGGTTTATACTCTAAAATTAAACTCTAATTTTCTTACCGTGAAATGACGCTGTGCTAAATCGCTGCGAATGGTTGATTACGTTTGTAACTGTACTCTTTGTACTAAAAAATTGATGGTTTTAAAATTATGTTTCAGATTCATTGCACTTCGAATGACGGTTTAAATGCTGTATTATTATCATGCAACGAACTCACCAACTAGTCCTTAAGGAAATAACTTGCTGGTATTAACAAATTAACTAACTTGTCCTTCGAATTCTTTATAGTTTTTTTTTTTTAGAGTCAACAACAACTTTCCAAAGTAAACAACAGAATTTCAATATTCGCATTGAAATTAGACAGTAAAATCGTAATTGGCTACTGTTAATCGAAATTTTATATGAGAACGCTTTTTGATGTTTAGGACTTGCAATTGGGACAACGGAGACTCTTGAATCACGGTTATCATAGCACCCTTATCTCTTCCAAATTCGTTCTTCGAATGATGCACCTTTGTCAATATCGGACACATCTTATTGGTTTGTCACTGCAATGTAAAGCTTTACAGCGAGAGGTCCCACAATAAATTTGTTACTGCTTGGAAAGACGTTTATTGTTTATATTTCCTCGATCATCATGGGAAATACCATCGAACAAGAATATGATCATCGTTCATAAAATGTCACAGCCTTACTCTCTATACATGTAAGATATAACAAAATACGATAGCTGCTTTAAGAATAATTGGCGAGCTCAAAATTAACTAATCTATATTTTGGTGCTCTTCCCCTAAATTCACCTGTTTTCTCAAATTGGAGATCTTTTTATGTTAAGTAACAATCTAAGAATAACCAATCATCGCTTAGCTGTACCTCTGCATTATATTAAGTATAAATACTCTTCGCAAGTAGTTGCCTCCCTTCTTTTTTTCCTTAACTTCTGCTCTGTTAACACCGCACTGCCTTACCTTGCTTAAATGCTTACGTCTACTTTTAAAAAACCCGTTTACATGAAAATGATTGTGTTCCCACTATGATTAAAAAAATACCTTGTCTGAAAAAGGATGATTCTTGATATGCGTGAACATGAAGGTTGGTGATTTGTTGAAATTCAGATTTGTTATCCTCATCTGCATGCCTTAACCACCAGCCATGATGGATATCGTAAACTGTTAAAAGTTCCAGTGTTTTCTTCTACGCATTAAAATTATGACACTAATTTTGAGGTCTGTTTGGCGAACATGACGTGTCCTGATTGGGCAGTGAGTTGACTGCAGACTATGTCCTATGGAGTAGCAAAGACGACAAGATGAGAGGGGTTAAAATTACCCTTAATTTTTTTTCACGTTTTCACAGTCGCTCCCGCACTCCGGGATACAAAGATCAACAACTTGTGGTCTGAATATAAAAATATAAGACTACTAACTAACTAAAATTTAAATAAGAGCTAACTTTTAATATTTTACACAGATGATTAACACTAAGACTGGCCTTTTAAATTACTACGTCTGTATTACACAAACTGCGGAAAACTACAATACGTCTTTAGCTTTCGAGAGGATTAAAACCTCTGGCCTTCAAGGCAGATAGTAACTGCTGGCAAGCTGGCGGGAAGACTCGTGGCAAGAAGGCTCATTCTCTCTCTTTCTACTACGCTCTTGGCAAAAAGCCACAACTTAAATACTTAAGCGTTAGCGAGTACAATTTGCATAAACATTTTCACGCGTTCATTCTGGCCGGAAGTGGAAAATAAGACATGATAGTAACATTTTAAAATAAAATAAACGTTAGTCAAACTTAAGATCTTTACAAAGCAACTATCGTATTTTGTTATATCTTACGTATTTATATCTATTGTTACGTTTTACGGATTCGTAGATTTGGAGGGATTGACGACAACATTTGAGGAAGAATCAAAACACGATTTATTTGCCTATATTTCACAGCCGAGTTCCAAAGACGCATTTACTATCGTCGAAAAACTACGCCAAAAGCACTGAAACAATGAGCTACGCAACTTTACGGCTACCAGGCTATAACAGTGAAGACAGCTTCACGGCAAAACACTAAAATACAGCTCCCGACTCGGCCGATCGCTCTCGGAGCTCAACACTCAAGATAAAACTCGATGATACACTGACGGTGCACTACAATATGCTGCTGCTCAACGTACAGGCAGGGTTTATATAGCTTTTGGCGTGCCTTCTAGAACATCCTGGGCCAAACCGGTAAGAATTCGTTCTAGAATGTTCTCCATCTGTCTATGACATATCGTCAATTTTACCGCCAAATGGGTCATTTCGCGCCAAATATGGCAACACTGCTTTCCTTTGCCACTTTCTGGCAACCCTAAACTGCTTTGCCCGCAAGCTATCTTACCTCAGCTGGGCGTTTCGTAACAATATATATATATATGTGTGTGTGTGCCTTTCCTATGGAAATATCGGAGATTTAATTTTTTTTTTCATATGCAGAAAAACGTATTTAGGACTCTAGTATTCCAGATGCACAATCGTTAGTCAAGGAAAACTTATTCACCTTCTCTCGCATCTTTCCCAAAACTTCTCCATTTGTTATTATGTAATGTAATCTTATAAAAACATAACGTGATGATTCGTAATGATAAGTGGTCTTATCTGTTTAGATTATGCGTTGAAAGTAACTCCAAATACAAACAAACTGACGCAGAGGATTGTGTTAAACATCCGCTACAGTATGCTACTGTTTAAATTCTTCGTGCGTTTGTTCTCAGTGATGGTTTTTATTTCATCCAGAGAAAAAGAATTATCTAAATACAATTTCTTTTATCACACCCTGCAGTGAAAGTTAAAGCCAGGAAAGTCTGGGATTTTATAAACCAAATATGTCTGGATATTACCGCGTTTCTGACAGAGCTTAAATTGTCCCGTAGCCCGGCTCAGGTAACATCTGGAAAGTTTTAATAATCCATCTGGAATCATCTCAGTTTTTGAGATAAATTATAATTTTAGCAGGAGAGAAAAGGATTCCTAAATAAAAGGACTCCGGTACGTTTTTCATGTAACTGTATAAGGTATTTCTCTCTCCTTCTTCGCATGCCTTTGTGATGTAGTGGTCAGCATGCTGGGTATGCATTCCAAAGGTCCGTGGTTCGAGTCCCGGCGAAGGCATTGCTCATTTTTCATCTCTCTTGCTTCAAAATAATCTAATGTCTCTACAGCTTGAACCGCAATTTTAGCAAATAAACTTTGTTTTAATAGCAAACATGACTTTAAAATCAATTCTAGCTTCTGAATGCAGGTCTGTCTTTTCTTTGTGCAGAGGTTGAGGCATTAACCCTGTAACGGGAGATATAGAACTGTCACCTCCCTTTTTTTTCGCAGTGTACGTGGTCCTTAAACCGCCTTCTTTTTCAAAGAATAATAACAACAATGACATTAAATTTTTTACCTTCTTATGTTAATGAAAGCAACTGTGGAATTAATACGTTTTGGTTACTTTCATATTAAACAGGAGGAGTTCGAGAGAAAACTAAGCTCTTCATAAGGACTTCTTAAACTCGACTTCAAAGCCTTGCTAACGTTATCCGGTTCTAGGCATGGACCTTATAAGGTCTATGGTTCTACGCAGGCAAGCCTTTATAATTTACCAAGGACAAATGAAGGAAATGGTCGAACTCTGGTCATTTGTTACGCTGCCTTAACTGGAAACCCGGTTCGTGTGTACGTCGCCCTGTCCCCCGCGGCCATAAACGAGGGCCCCTGAATACAGATCTCAACGAGTGCAATAAAGAGAGTGCTATCTGAAAGAAAGTAGCCGTTGGAAAATTATTTAAAATTTGACTTCCTTTGCCTAGCTGTAATCATTACTGTTTTCTTGCTCAAGTTAAACGGCTACCTCTGGTATAGTTCGACCGTCTCCAACGCAACCCTGGCTGTCATTCTGCCAAAACACTTAGGCACGTCCAAAAGGGGCGTTATTACTTGCTGTGATGTGAAAGCTTACGTGAAAGTCTTCTCTTCTCCGGAAAGGGATATGTAAAGAAAGTGTCCATCCATCCAGCCTATTTTGAGAATAATTCAGTCCGAATGGCGTATGCGTGTTTGCGCTGATGGTCGCGGATGAGGTGGTCGAACTATAGAACAGTGTCAAACACCATGGTGCTTAGGCTCGAAGCCCTGTCCCCTGTAGAACATATTTATATTTCTAACAGAGGGCAAAAAATAACTAAGAAAAACTATATATATATATATAAAGGCATAAAGTAAGAAATTTAGAACTACTTTTTCATAAAGATGAAAACTGAAATTCATAATTAATAAATTTCAAAAAATCATATGAATGTAAAAAGGAATTTTTAAAATTCTTAAAACTAAAACTTTAAAACACGCATACTTAAATTCAAAAATTTATGAAATTTAGGAAATTTAAAAAATTTCAATAGAATAGGAATTCCATCGACTTCAGTTTCACTTCATCAGGGAATGGAACATGGAAACCAAATGAAATTTCTTCTCTACAAAAGTCCTTGCTTTTCTGTATCCAGAATTAGCCGATGAAACATTGGCAAAGTATTTTAATTATAATAGTTCACCCGAAAATTCCGGCCCTTTCCCAAAGGAACAAAATTCATTTAAATCAATTTAAATTAGAGTCTTATACCTTAAAAAAGAGAATACCATTTCACTTAACGAAAACGAAAGTAAAATAATAAAATAAAAAAAATCTGAAAGATTTCAGATTTTAAATTACGTCCAAAGGCGCGTTTTTTTAACGTTTCGTGTGCTACCTTTTTTTATTAAATATCATGTACTACGTACTCAAACCATAAAATTCAGTTCAAAATCAATATCGCAAAATCATTTTAAAATGAACATATCTTTAGAATTTCCGTAAGTCTCGTGCGCTGGAGATAAAAATGTTTTTTTTTTTCCGTACAGTGTTGCCATTGCTCGCTTTGAAATCATTTAGTTTGTTAATCAGAAATTCGTTGAAATGTTACAAAACATAAAATCGATAATAAAGCAAATTTCAAATTCAAAATTAGGGCTTCCAGATGCCCATATTCGCAGTAGGATTACGTCATTCAAAATTCGATGACTCTAGGTTTTATCACAATGCGAGAAACATGCATACATTTATGCAGATTTTTCATTTTTTAAAATTTAATGCAGAGCGATAACATTTAGTGGCAACAATTTGAAAAGTGAAACGGGCATTCAGAGTGATTCAACGCAAAATCGCAAAACGAAAGTAATAGTCCTTCGGGACTAAATCCCTTTGGACTAAAAATATTTCATTAAACAAAATAAAAAATATTACCTTTAACATATAGCAGATAATGCAATGTATTTAAAACGTAATTGAAATTATGAAACTTAATTGAAAAGACGTAGTTAATACTCACACTAAGAAATTAAAAACCTCGAGCACCTTCATTATACTACTGTCGGCGTTAAAATACTAGGCATATTTATACCTTTTTTTAAATATTTTGTAATTATACAGAGCCTGTTCGCCCATTTTTTAGACGATTTTGGTAAGCGATTAAAAAGAATCGTTTGCTGCAAAAGAAGTAATTGCAATTGTACTATATTTTTAAAAGTCAAAATTATCGTCTGTGGCTTGAAAGTTTTGTTTTTATTCAAAACGGCGAATTTAACAAAGCAGTGGTTCGAAGGCGACATTTTCCAAAGAGAAATATGCATACTCCGTTATCGAAAAACGATGAGAGAGTCATGGTTTTGTGATATCTAAAGCGTCGATAGGTAATATCATCAACAAGAAGGGAAAAAAACGTCAAATTGGAGCCTCAAGTGGGACAAAAATTCCAAACAAGTATCCCCGGAAAAAACGGACATCTTCGACTATTGCAAAGGTACATTGTTTAATGTTAAAAGAAAATCCCTTTAGTCAAAGGACAGTTGCAAAATCATTAAAATTCAGATGTAAAAAATAGCATTTTAACTCTTTCCCTGCAGATAATAAATAATTTTTAAAAATTTCTTCCATTCGAAAATAATATCACCCACTTAGAAAAAAAATTCATTTGATAAATTTAAAATATTAAGTAAAAATCAAGCACAAATAATCTTTATATTTTCTTAAAGAAGGTAATCAATGTTCGAAAAAAATTAAGAAAATCAAAAAATATATTTCTGCCTCCTTCATCGTTTAAAAAAAACTTTTCGATCGGTAAACTCGTTGAACGCTTTATCTAAGTACGAATTTTTAGTCTTCTCGGGGCAACAAAAGCGGGGCTAAAGGGGTTAAAGCGCGTGGCTGGAGGTTTCGACATCGTGGGTTTGGGCCTAGACATTTTTTGAAACTGCCATGAAGGGCAGCATGAATCACCGTACGAAACAAAATGGTTGATGTTCCCCCAAGGACCGCGTGATTAAAAAAATGGCGGCTAATCGCCCTTTAACTAGTTAAGTTATATAATAATAATTAATTAAATCAATTATAAATAATTACGGAATAAAATTAATGAATGCCCCGGCGATTCAGCACGGAAAGCATGGCGGGAAAGGAATGAGTAATTCCGGATGGGCACCACGTGCGGACATGAGTCAGCATGGCGGACGACGGCCACGTGATCCAACAAGGTCGACGATAATCACATGATCCAACATCGCGGAGGTCACGCCCCTTTTCTCTGACGTCACCTCCGCCGCGGATAGCGGGGGGTATACTACACTGACTACCATTAAGTATTTGGACACCTGTGATAGAAAAGAAAATCTAACTTTATTCAAAATCAATAGTTGGTAGAGCTTCCACGAGAAATAATTACAGCGTGGACCCTCCGGGGCATACTTTCCACAAGTCTTTGTATGACAGCTAGTGGTATTTTCTTCCACTCAGCTTGGAGAAGACATAGAAGTTCTTTCACCGATTTTGCACGGGTAGTGCACCCCTGAATTCGGCGATGCAACTCGTCCCAGAGGTTTTCGATAGGGTTAGGTCTGGACTATGGGTAGGCCAGTCCATTCGATGAACTCCATTGGCACCATACTAAACCTTGGTTAACGTCGAAACATGACAACTGGCATCCTGAAAGCAACAGGGGTCCAACCCGTAAAACTGCCAAAATGTAGGAAGCACATTGTCATCCAAAATAGTGCAGTAGGCATCGGAGTTGAGCTTACCATGAATGGGGACCAAGGGTCCCAGCCCATACCAGGAGAAACACCCCCAGACCATAATTCCACCTCCGCCGAACTTGACTGTTGGCACAATGCATTCTGGCAGGAGACGTTCTCCAGGTAGACGCCAGACCCAGACCCTGCCATCCGAACGGTAAAGGGTGAACCTTGATTCGTCACTCCAAAGAACCCGTTTCCACTGATCTACGGTCCAATTTCGATGTGCTTTGCACCACATTAACCGAGCAGCGCGGTTGGACTTTGTGATCAAAGGCTTATGGGCAGCAGCACGACCATGAAAACCAAGCAGATGTGCTTCCTTACGGATGGTATTCATTGAAACAATACTCCCGGATGCCTGTTGAAACTCCTCGCGGATGAGGGCCATCGGTTGGGTGCGGTTCTTCCGAATTTCTCTGGACAGCACTCGTTGGTCTCTATCTCCCAGGTTCGTTGGTCTGCCGACTCGGGGCACATTCCGACAATCACCGCTCACCTTCCACTTCTTAATCACATAGACCACTGTCGATTTTGGGTACTTCAGATCGCTAGATATGTCCCTTAAGAATGGGCCACATTTGTGATACCCGATAATTATACCTTTCTCGAAATCAGAGAGCTCCGAACTGCGAGGAATCTTGCATGCGACTAAAGCCGATGCTGTTTCCTACACGATATATACCGGCGGAGTCCGTGATGTACCTTAGGACCACAGATATCATCATTTGCATAAGTGTCCAAATACTTGTTGGTAGTCAGTGTATATATATATATACTAATTTTAAGTAAATACTAGGTGGAGTCAATAACTTGAGTTTGGCTTTAGAAAGATAACTAGTTTTAATGGAGTGCACGTTCCGCCACGTTATGTGCTGACACTACGGGGCCGACCCTCTCTCAGAAAAGGTACAGGGGTTCTAGCCCTTTTCCTGCACCTTGGAGAGGATTGACACCAGCCGTCACTACTAGTACGGCGACACTAGTAGTCTATTTCCTACCTGCTAGTCGCCCGGGCTGCCCATCGCAGAGGACCTTAACCATTACTCAGCAAATCCGGGGCGTCACCGCCGGGCTACTAGAACCAACTGCTCTAAGACATGCCAGACTTACAGGCCGGCCGATAAATGACCTTTCCGGGGCCTCCACAACCACTAGGTTTGTAAATTGTATACCACCGTGGCCGAGATTGCCTAGGTACAGATCCTAGCCAGTAGCTTCGCAGAGTTCTCTACATCGACGCACGGGGGGTTAGAAAGATAGATTTCACGAAAGGAGGAAAGTACATAGCAGTCGAACTGATGAACTGAGTAGAATGGTGCTGTAATAAAGATATGATACGGCAAGTGGCAAATCAAGAGGTGACTTCGAATTCATTTGGGTATAAGTAACATACAAATTACAGCAACGAGAACAAAATACAATACAATAGATGTATAATATAATGTTATACTAGAGAAGCAAAATTATACAGACACAAAATTTTGCAGATGCAAACTACATGAGTGGTTGCATTGTCCAGGTATTTAAGATAGCCAGTAGGCTATTTATATTATTTAGATCATTGCAATCCTAATTTGCAATTTTTATGACAGGATTGCCAATTTCTTACTGCCTTGCATGAAATTTCCTAGCCAGATTATAATAATTGTGTTCTTAATTGAACTTAGTCAAAGAATACCTATTGTTAAGAAGGAAAACTTCTCCGCAAGGACAAGGAACGGAAGGCGTGGACACCATTCCTTTACCATTATGGTTAATTGGTCTAGCTCCACGTCCGCCAGTATCTAGAGCCGCACCTACGAGAAAGTGATGTCTCACCAATGCCCCACACCAGACACTGAAACTCAGAACCTTCGTGCATCTTTACCAAGAACCCCCATTTCTCTCCAAAAGGGATAATTCAGAGCATCCACTTCTCTGCAACCCCAAGTGGCCGCTGAGAATTTATTAATATATAAACAAAAGCTACATGGCCATACAATGGCAAAAATATATACAAAATATATACAAAATTAGTGCTAATTGAGAAATACAAATGAAGTTGATCAGATAAAAATAGGATTTATCATGTAAATTGTGAACAAACTTTACATGGTGCAATGCGTACACTTAATCACTTCTGCGTGATACTATGTGGGAAATCAAACTTCTCCGCAGCAGGAGTGGCTTCCTCCCAATGCAGAGGGAAACAGCTGGGCATGCGCGAAGTATCTATCGCCAAAGCACCAAAGCTCGAAGCCGGCCTCGAAGTTCGAAGGTCAGTTTATCAAGAGTTCATAAACCGAATATCGTTTTAAATTTCTTTAAAGGAAAGGAAAATATTTTTAAGCAAATAAATTAATTAATGGATTACTTATTTTGAGCAAAAAAGAAAAAAAAATTAACTTTAATTTATCGCGAAACGTCAAAAAAGAAACGTTTTCTGAAAGAACGTTTCTTCTTAACACTTGTTCCTCAAGTTCCTGTACACATCGCGCAAGGATAATTTCTCGCCGCCCGGTTCCGTCGCCAAATCCCTTGGCGAATTTTCCCTCCGCTTTGCAGCGGCGTAATAGCAAACTGGTTTACATTACGTCTATGAAACCTTTCCTTCTTTACATACACTTTCTTTGCCTTAGTTCCTCGTGTATTCTAGCGGAGACAAACTTTCGGGAAAGATAGAATACACCTAGATGATGGGAACTAACATAGCAATGCATGGTCGGCAACGCTTTCCTGGCGCTGTCGTGACGACCCAAAAAACGCAAAAAAGGAGGACACAAACAGTAAGATAAAACATGTTATATTATGTTTAGAGCCACAGAAACCTTCAAATAAGAACAAAAACAAACAACGATCGTTATTAAAGAAGGTGTTCGAAATTACGATCCCAGACCGTGATGCAGGCCTCACTTCTCCGGCGCATGGAAGATCTGCATCACGAATGGAAGATGCATGACGCACGGTTCCTGCATCACGGTCCAGGTCGTAATTTCGAACGCCTTCTTTGATAATGATCGTTATCGCTCTATGTTTTTTTCCTTTTGTTTTTGTTGAAATCTGAATAATAAACATGTTTTCTCACCCCGTTCGTGTCCTTTCTTTGACTTTCCTGTCGTCAGTACCGCTCCAGGAAAGAGTTTCTGATCATGCATTGCTATGTGATTTTCTATCGTTTAGGTTTACTCTATTTCTCCTGAAAGTTTGTCACTGCTGCACTGATACAGCCTGTATAAATCAGTAACTTATTATCTGTAGATAAAACATTGTTTCGAGCAATTAAGGGGAAGAGTTTATAAAGTTAAACAGCCTGCTGCTAGCTTGGTTAAAATAGACTCGGTGAATTTCACGCTCTGTGACTTGTCAATAAAAGAATATTGACCATAACAACTTAACGACAGTCAAATTTTAAGTAGGTATTAAAGGAGTCACTTTATTATTGTGAAAGGTTATTCTAAGTTTATAACAGTTACTTTAAGTTTGTCACACTTTCCTGTTTCTCTTAATTTCAGCTTACAACTTCCTACCAGAATGTATTTTCAGAAATGCGTTTAATGCAAATTAATAAGAGTAGTATTTAAGTCGATGCTTCACTGACTTCGTTAGAGAGCCAGAGTTTCTGACTAGCGCGCTTTTGCCTTTGGGCTACGTCTCTCTCTAAGCTATTACTACGCTCGGCCGTACTTCAGGCCCTTCATAGCTTCTCCTACTTAACTGAGATTTAGGGGCCAACTACTTAGAATCCTGATAGCTTCAGTTATAGCTTTTTAGCTAAGCATTAGTTAAGCTTTAATTCTTATTAATTTGAGTTCAAGCCCAAGTGGAGGCTTCGCTGTACGCTTCGAGATAGGAGCCGATTGTGTTCATCCTTATTTTGAGAAATAAAGGTTAATTAACCCTTCTTGAGTCTTTCTTGAGGGTGTATTCAAGCGATTATTCGCTTAGCGGTGTAAGCGTTCCCCACATTTAACTGGTAAATAAAAGGGTGGAACCCCACAATTGTATAAATTCACAATGATTTTTTGATCATCAATGTGCCATAATAATGTTAGGAGTAACTTAACCCATTGAAACTAACCGCAGCACCGAGCTTGGCAAACCTGAATGACTGGAACTCAAAGAAAGAAGGGGAAAAAAACAAAAACAGAAAAACTCGCAGTTAAATTAAAATACTGGGCAACTCGCTCTAACCTCATCCACCGAGGAAGATTCCCTAGCCCCGCCAACAGGGTACCTCAACTATTATTCTGAATAAATACTACAAAAAATAATCTATTACAATAATCAACAAAAAGATTTATAATAAAGATTTACAAGAATGGAGATTTACATCTTCTAGACATTTTATATAATGTTTCACACCATTTACATATGTTACCGGCAAAGTATGAAACCCCAACATTCTAAAGAATGCCTAAACATTGTGTACTATGCCGGACGTTTTTAGGCAAAGTATGAAATATAAGAATTATTACATACTTTCCCTAGGCATTGCATATAATGCCTAGGCATTCAATAGAATGACAAATGCTCTTTAGACAAAGCACGAAAAAAAGGTTATGATACGGCTATTATTTAAAAAACGTTCATACCTCAAAAAATACAATTGTTATTTTGGAAAATTAATGAAAGTCTGCCATTAAAAATCTCTAATTCGAAACACGTAAAAGAAAATAGTGAGATGATCTTCATGCAACATAATAAGTTTGTATTTTCTATTTGCCTGAGACTGGGAATCAATAAGATCGACCTGACAACGGAAATTAAATTCAGAAACAATCGTAAGTTTCACATCAATGCCCTTTTTTTATAGTCCAAAGGGGCTTTGTCCCTGAAGGACTATTGTTTTCGTTTTGCGATTTTGCGTCCGAAACATTAAAAGCCTGAATCACTTTTCAAACTGTTGCCACCAAATTTTGCAGCGCTGTATTATATTTGAAGAAATTAAATAATGAAGAATCTGCATAAATGTAGATATATTTCTCCAAATGTGATAAAACAATGGTACCTAGAATTTGTTTTATTATCTACTAGCCGCTGCGCGGCCAGCCTTCGTCTGGCTTTTAAGTGTACCGGAAAAATGCCTAAAGAGAACACCAAACATTAAATTTGAAAACTGCACAGAATTTTACTCTGCAGAACAATTTTATCGAAAAAGAAACAAACAACAACGAAAAAAAATTTCAGTTAAAAATGCATTACCTATAAAAAGCATACAATGAAATAAGCAATATCCCTTAATACAAATATTAATTATCCTAATAAATAAATTAACCAACTTCCCGCTGCCTTTTCTAGACAAACGTCCAGTATCCATGAGAAACATTAAATTTAAAAATTGCACAGAATTATCGCCCTCATTTTTCCGGTTGGCAATAGTGCCATTGTTGTTCATATAATGAGAGAAAATCATCAATTTGATACTATTTCATAAAAAAAAA
>KK121735.1:114079-201817 GCA_000611955.2 Stegodyphus mimosarum | reverse complement strand
TTTTTTTATTAAATATCATGTACTACGTACTCAAACCATAAAATTCAGTTCAAAATCAATATCGCAAAATCACTTTTAAATGAACATATCTTTAGAATTTCCGTAAGTCTCGTGCGCTGGAGATAAATTTTTTTTTTTCCCGTACAGTGTTGCCATTGCTCGCTTTGAAATCATTTAGTTTGTTAATCAGAAACTCGTTGAAATGTTACAAAACATAAAATCGATAATAAAGCAAATTTCAAATTCAAAATTAGGGCTTCCAGATGCCCATATTCGCAGTAGGATTACGTCATTCAAAATTCGATTTTATCACAATGCGAGAAACATGCATACATTTATGCAGATTTTTCATTTTTTTAAATTTAATGCAGAGCGATAACATTTAGTGGCAACAATTTGAAAAGTGATACGCCGTTTTTGTGTTTCCGACGAAAAATCGCAAAACGAAAGTAATAGTCCTTCGGGACTAAATCCCTTTGGACTAAAAAGTAAATTGAAAAGCGAAACGACGCAAAATGCCGGAACGAAAGTAATAGTCCTTCGGGATTCAAATCCCTTTGGACTAAAAAAAAACATATAGTCAACAAAATTAAGTTTATTGGAGTACACTGTATTTACATAGTTCTGTATTTGATTTTTATTGTAGTAGTTGATTTTGTTGTAGTAGTTGATTTGTAGTTGATTGTAGTATTCTGTAGTTGATTTTTATTAAATACACGTATTTAATAAAAATCAATGAAACAAAAACATTCTCAAGAACTTGATGAAATTTAATACAAAATTTTCAAGTTTTTTGAAAAACAAAATATTTATTGAGTTTTTGGAAAATAACCTACTTTTCTTTGCATTGTCTTTTTTAACATCAAGTTGTCAACAAATAGTTCCATTCGTCCATTTCGATTTATTCATTTCACCATTGGAATGTGCGTCTAAAATAACTGCGCACACTTTTCATGATGTTCCTCATTTCGGATGATGTGGGAACTGGACCTGCATTATTCATTTCATTTTCGTCATTGGAATCTGCATCAATGATATTTTTTGAGCTTTGAGCAAACTCCAAAATGTCTTTGTCTGCCATAATTGGAGCTATACAAATATTATTCTTATCTACTGCAACGAATTCTTCCGATGATACAGTAGGACAGTGGAATAACACAGAAACTTTTCCAAATATTTCGTGAACTATCGGCTCAGTTTCAATATCCTCCTTCTCCATTTCTTTTGGCGCCAAAGAATCTGATACTTTTGAGAATCTTGCATGACGAAAACAATTTTCAATCATCCTTGGAGTCACCGAATTCCATGCAGAGTGCAACCTATGAAGAGCATCTAATAAATTGATCAAAAAATCTTCATTTGCTTAAACATCTTTCGCTTCATATTTTTTAAGTATTGAAGGCAACGTAGACTTAAATCAATTTGCTGTCATGGTGGGTAAAACTTGATTAGCTTCACCTCAAACACTTTTAGTACTATGCCATTTCTTTTCTTGAAACTTTCCACTCACCGTGGATTTGCTGGAAATGTAATACTCATTTGTTTAGCAAGTTCATTGCTTCTTTCTAGCATTAAAGGTTCTTATATGGGAGCATTCTGAGATCTCGCTTGTTCGAACCAAACAAGTAAAACTGTCTGTAAATCTTCATGCTTGTCCGTTCTCATCCGGGTTTTACTCTGGCTCAAACTTACTTTCAAACATTTCCGTAATTTGTCTCTTTTTTTAATTATTGTTGGTAACGTAGAGTTAGCAATATAAAATTTTTTACAGATTTCCGTCTCTGTCTTCTGTTTTTGGTCAACAGCCTAAGAAGCTTCATCTTCATTTTCAGCGAAATAGCAGTTTGCTTTTCCCCTTTAGCTTTTTGCCATTGAGCTCGTAAAAATTTTTTTTTAAAAAAAAAAAAAAAAAAAAATGGCTCGAACCAAACTCGCTGATTTTTACTCGTTTCCATCGTCGAATTCCAAAGCCAACTGATGAGAGATGAGATACTTTTGTAAGGCAAAAATACATAAAAACTCAAAATGTCTATATTAAAAATTACGAAGTAAATCACAAACCCTTATCTTCTCGAAGAAATTCCAGAATGGATCAAGCATGACTTAATTCGCAATAATAAATGAAGGCGTTATCTTTGTTGTTGCCAAGCTTAGTTTTTTTAGATTGGCGACAAATCCACTGTTCTGCTAAGTTTCAAATGTAAACAAATATGAATGCTTTTCGTAAACATAATTAGGCTTAGCCGCACTTAAACAACTTTTAAATTGTTGATAATTCTACAGATTTTGCATACAGATTTACTAAAGGCTTAAAAAACCTTAACCGGAATATAAGAACAACATAATTCAATCATTTTTAAAGCAAAAAATGCGCAATTTACCAACATACAAGAATAAAAAAACTGAGTTCACTGAGCCGAATAACATAGTAGATATATATATATACGTTTGGCGTGGCCGATTGCAACCAAAATAGAAAGTGCACATCAACATGTTATGGCAGCCGTATAAACAAAATTTCAACGTTCTGAGGCTCCTCGTTTTTCAGTTGCACGAAATACATACGTAACGACGGTAACCTACATTCAATTGCTTTTTATTCCAGAAAATTAAGGTTTTATGACCAAATTATGCAAATTATTATTATCAATTATTACCGAATTAAGAGTGCTTAGTCATTATTGACGCTAGAGATGGATTTTATTATTACTTACATGTCAATCATTTTAGGGTACATACTGATCATCGTGCTTTAGTTTGGCTTAAGAACATTAAACATTCTACAGGTAGATTACTTAGAAGGTCTTTAAAATTATCTATGTATGATTTTGATATAAAATTTAAAAAGGTTCTACTAATGTTGAAGCTGATATGTTAACTAGAAATCCCATTAGTCAACATTTGAGTTTGCAAGTTTCTAAGGATTTTAAGTTTTACTAACGTTTATTTTATTTTAAACCTATACTATTTTCTCTTATTTTCCATTTCCGGGCAGAATAAGAGCGAATAGATTTAGTGTATGCAAATGAGGCTGCAAACTGTAGAAGTATTTAAGACATAGAGAGAGATTTCTCGCTGCCTACCCCACGCGTGGGATTTTCATTGTATGCCTTTAAGGCCAGAACTTAGTTCTCGCTGATATTTGAAGACGTATTGTAGTCTTTGCACTCTGCTAACTACATACGTAGTAGTAAAAGGCCAATCTTCGCTTTACTATTCTCTGTAAAGCATCTTAGTTCTTATTTAGTTAAGCTAGTTTATTTTCTACGTTTTAGACCAAAAAGTATTGGTCTTTGTATCACGATGTGTGGGAGCGCCTGTGCGCCGAGGGAAATAAAGGGTAAAGTTTA
This sequence comes from Stegodyphus mimosarum, assembly GCA_000611955.2. Classification (NCBI taxonomy): domain Eukaryota; kingdom Metazoa; phylum Arthropoda; class Arachnida; order Araneae; family Eresidae; genus Stegodyphus; species Stegodyphus mimosarum. Next base: position 198,467 of record KK121735.1, on the reverse strand, counting down.
ACCCCTTTTTATTTGTGTTGTCTGTTCCACGCACACACGAACATAGCTTTGAGTAAGATCACTGTTTTTATTCAGGACTCCAGTTACGTTTGCAAAATCAACTAGAAGAAACAGTAGTTCTGACAAGATAATTTATTATCATTAGAAGAAATTAAAGAGCATCAAAATGTATGTAATGTATGTAATCCTAAGTATAAGAAAATTAATGATGTGTTAAGTATTGAAAAGCAAGGATTATAGAAAATTGTAATACCAATATCTCTTCGTACTAAATTACCTGAAAAAGCTCATCTTCAATTTGGTCATACTGGTGTGTCCTCAATGCTAAACTTATTATCTCCTCAATACTATTGGTCAGGACTTGTTCAAAATATTAGAAATTATTGTAAACATCTTGAAGTATGCGAATTTAATAAGAAAAATAAACAAAAGCGGTTTGGTTTCATGAAAGCCCTACCATCCGTTAATGAACCTTTTAAATTATTATCTATTGATACTGTTGGTCGTTTAAATTGTTATAACCCTACTAAGAAATATATTCACATAATTATCGATCATGCTACTCGTTACATATGAATTTTGCTTCTAAAAGTATAACTACAGATCCTAAGCAACATTATAAATGCGAATGTGAGTTTGTTTGTTTGCTTGTTACATTTTCGGGCCTTAATTGCTTAACCGATCATCATGAAATTTTCAAGAAATATTTTTGATATATTAGAAAAGGTTATAAGCTGTAAAATGTAACTTATCTGTTGAAACTTAAACTATAATAGGTTTTATAGCTTAAAATGATTGTCGTTGTATAAATATTAAATGTTGAAAGTTTCGTAACGATAAGTTAAACGATGTAAAAGTTTCTCTCCGAGCGCAAGTGCGTCGCTTAAACCACGCAAACATTTTTAACCTTTTCTAACATATCAAAAATATTTCTTGAGAATTTCATGATGATCGGTTAAGTAATTAAGGCGCGAAAGCGTAACATTTATTAATTAAGCGTTTGTTAATTTTTATTGGTTTAATTTAATTTATTATTTAAAATCCTTCAGGATTTCCGGCTTTTGGCCCTTCTTTCACAAACATTTTTCAGTCGTTAAGAAATATACGCAGCAGTTTTACTAGATTTCGTGGCGATACACTCCGAGTAAATGCAAAACATCCGTGGCCTATAGGTATTGAAGAAGGGTAGTATTTACAGAAAATTTATGCGGAGTGTATTTTTAAAATTCACGAAGAGTTGGAATTTATTTAAGGACATTGTTCGTTTAAGCGTCAAAATAAACTATTACGCTACCAGCGTATCACGGACTCTTAAGAGACTAATAATAATATTCTAAAGCATTCATTTATTTGCTGAAATATTTAGATGTTAAATAAAATATCATTTATGTAAATAACAAGTTCTTTAATAAGCCTAACTAACTACACGCACATATTTTGCTAATTCTATCAATTGTTTTGTTGCCACTTTTAAGAAACTAAAATAACAATAATTATTAGTGGCCAAACGACATTAAGTAAAAAATTAAGTTAAATTACAGCACGTATAAAACAAAAAAGTACATTCAATTTAAATCCAACAGACATCAACGCGAGCGAAGCCGCGAGTGAACCTTTTCCTTACAAAATTGTAAAACAATATTCTGAAATTACTTTTGAAATAGATAAGCCTAATCCTCTTGCTAAAAAGAAATCAGAAATTGTTCACTCAACCAGACCTTTTAATCCAGCTAGTGAATTTAAATTAACTGTTAGGAATAGTAGAATCCCTGCTTGTGTGTAAAATTAATTTATTTTAGTTTTCCAAATTCCGCGTCAAAAATGTTTTTCTCGATTATGACATTTTAACACCTGATAAAGACTTTCAAACCTAATTATGACAATTTATTTTTTGATTTTGACTTTTCCCAATCTGGCTCCTTTCCTAGCCTGCCTTTCCTTCTTCCCAGAGTTTTTTCGTTCTAAATTTGTTGTATGCGTTTCCTATAGACCCGAAGATATAGAGAGGAAAAGCTCTAAAATCACATTTTTCTTTAGAATCGAAAATCTGGATTCAATACCAGATTCCCAAACAAAGACGACATATTTTTATTTTTTCCGACATGAGTTTTTGCACTATGTACTCCTTTCATCCATCCTCTGTTTAGGGAGGATACGAGAAGTGATAGCATACGCCCACTGTTCTCCTAGGAACACTCCTGACACCCCTCAAAATTTTATTGTTTTATTTGTTAGGAAATTCAGCTATGGTTATGAAAGAAACAGACTTAGGTTTTTACATTTTCTTTACTAGTCACCATAGCATAGCACAAAAGTGCTACTACACACACACACACACGTACATGTAAGATATAAGAAAATACTATAGCTGCGTTTATAAATAATTGGCATCCTCAACATCGATTATTCTAAATTTTACGTTTTAATTATAAATTATTATTATTTTTACGTTTTAATTATTTACGTTACCCTAAATTTTAATTCTAAGTTGATCTGTTTTCCCAAATTCGAGATCTTTCCATATTGCATAACGCTGCTTGAAAAATGAAACTAAAACCCAAAATTAACCAACCATAGATTGCCTCTATAATCCCATGTACTTCGGTATAAATACCTCTCATAAGTTAATTACGTCATTCCTTTCCCTAGCTTCCGCCACTGTTAAAATATCCTCGCTGTTATGCCTACTTGCCTAAAATTACATCGTATCCCTCTATCTGTTTATATAAGGTATTTGTCTCGCCTTCTTCGCATGCCTTCGTGGTGTAGTGGTCAGCACGCTGGGTGCGCTGGAGAGGTCTGTGGTTTTAGTCCCGAGGAGGGCACTGCTCCTTTTTCATCTCCCTTGCTTTCAAAAACATGTCTCTATACTGGCGCCCGAACTAAAAAAGGTGGTGGATGATGATACTCCACCACCAGAATTTGGCGATCGGGTCTCCTAATCCCCAGTCGCCCTTTAAAAGGGGGAGTATATAAGGCATTTCTCCCGCCTTCTTCGCATGCCTTCGTGGTGTAGTGATCAGCACACTGGGCGCGTATTCCAGAGGCCCGTGGCTGGAGTCCTAGCGAAGGCGTTGCTCATTTTTCAATACTCCTGCTTAAAAAATACCTAATGTCTCTAGAAGTGCCGTCCGAACTAAAAAAGGGTCGGATTTGGTGATTGGGTCCCCTAATCCCCAGGCGCCCTTTAAAAGGGGGAGTATATAAGGTATTCTTCCCGCCTTCTTCGCATGCCTTCGTGGTGTAGTGGTCAGCACTCTCGACGCGTATTGGAGAGGTCCGTGGTTGGAGTCCCGGCGAGGGAATTGTACGTTTTTCAGTTCTCATGCTTCAGAAATACCTAGTGCCGCTACAAAATATGAATTAATTTTAAAATTCTTGTGAATTGTGGAGTTCTTGACGAACTATGGGGTGCCTGTAAGAATTCTAGAAGCCTTATTTTGGACAGCAGCAACACCGATACATTATAAATATTCAAGCCCATGTACAATTGCTTCATCACTCGGTTATCAAAATAGCACCTAATAGGTCTATAACTTTGATGTCCAATGTGGTGTGTCTTTCTTTGACACTTAGGTGACGAATGAGAAGTGAAGAACTTTATTGCGACAAAGCGACGGCTTTGACAGATACCTCTAGGTGATTGATTGTACATGAGCAGCCATAAGTCAGAAAATAACGCGATATCAGCAATACCATACCGATTTATGAATCAGATTTGAAATCTAGTCGAAACGGTGGTTGATAATTTTCACTTAAGAATGTTTGTTGTTTAAAAGGCGTTAGAGTTGGTAAAAACTTTTTACAGCTGCATATTTGGCATCTATTTTTGGTGGTGTTTGAGATTTTAAATATGCTCGGACGTGTCACTTCCGGTATCGAGTTATCTTCATCAAATGTTTCACAACGTGATCGCAACGCTTTTTTGAACAAGGAACATTTTCTCCGATAAGGACAACATGCACGGCGGAATGATAATCTTATCATTACTTTCCCATTAACAACGTGTTTCTTAGCCAGTGTGATTATGATTCGATAGGGTTGCAAGCATTAGCAAGCCAAACCTTTCAATCTGTTGTTCTTTCGAAGTTAAGTATTAGATAACACCCAGTGGACCCTTTTGGGTTGATAGCACTAATATTTCTCGACCTTGAATAACTGCAGTAATATTGTATTAAAACAGACCAGAAGTTGAAATAATTATAACAGAAAACAAAATACTAATAATTAAAAATAAATCTGAAAGGTTTCAGATTTTAAATTACGTCCAAAGGGGCGTTTTTTAACATGTTGTGAGTTACCTTTATTTACTAAATATCATGTTCTTCGCACTTAAACCATAAAATTCAGTTCAAAAGCAATATCGCAAAATAATTTTAAATTCAGTATACCTTCAGAATTTCTGATACACAGTTCCGCGCGATTTAGATTAAAAAGGTTCTTTTTCCCTCCCGTAGAGTGTTGCCATGGCTCGCTTTTAAATCGTTTGAGTTTGTTCATCAAAAATTCGTTAAAGTTTTACAAAATATGAAATAGGTAATAAAACAAATTCCAAATTCGGGCTTCCAGATGCGCATATTCGGGTGGAAACGTACGTCATTCAAAATTGGATGGCTCTAGGTACCGTTGTTAACTCACATTTGGAGAAATATACATACATTTATGCAGATTCTTCATTATTTAATTTCTTTAAATATAATACAGGGCTGCAATATTTGGTGGCAACAGTTTGAAATGTGATTCAGACCTTTAACATTTCCGACGCAAAATCGCAAAAAGAAAACAATAGTCCTTCAGGGACAAAGCCCCTTTGGACAAAAAACAACAATTTCAGATTTTATATTACGCCCAAAGTTGCGTTTTTCTTCCTTTTTTTTTAAGATTTTGCGAGTTACCTTTATTTATTAAATACCATCTTCTTCGCAGTAAAAGCATAAAACTCAGTTCAACAGCAATATCGCAAAATAATTTTAAAATTAACAAGATATTAATTCACGTTTGTAATTTTTTGTTTATTGTAATCTGAGGACTGTAGAAGCACAATAAAGCAATAAATAAAAATAAACATAAAATCTGAAAGCTTTCAGATATTGCATTACACCCAAAGGAGCGTTTTTGTGACGTTTTATGTGCTACCTTTATTTATTAAATATCATTTGCTTCACACTTAATCCATAAAATTCAATTCAACAGCAGTATCTCATAAGTATATCTTTAGATTTTCCGATACATAGTCTCGCGCGTTGGAGACAAAAATGTTTTCTTTTTTCCATACAATATTGCCATTTCTCGTTTTGGAATCTTTGAGTTTGTTAATCAAAAATTCGTTAAAGTGTTACAGAATATGAAATCCACAATAAAACAAATTCCAAATTCCGAGTTCCAGACTCTCATATTCCGTAGAAGATAACGTTATTCAAAATTGGATGGCTCTGGGTACCGTTTTTTTATCACAATGCTAGAAACATACATGCATTTATGCAGATTCTTCATTATTTAATTTTTTAAATATAACACATGGCTCTAATATTTGGTGGCAACAATCTGAAAAGTGATGCATCGCATTTAAGTGATTCAACGCAAAATGCCATTTCCAGACTTACAGCCTTTCTTGGCTAACTCTCCTTTGGGCTAAAAAGCAAATAAATCTGAAATGTTTAACATTTTAATGGTCGCCCAAAAGGGTTTATTAAGGTTTTTCACGCCGTCGCTGAGCTCGCAGTCTACCAGTCTACTGTTACACTGAGTCCTGCAAACTTCCTTTCTTTTTTTGTCTTTTTAGCTTTATTATTATGCAACATTCCCTTCGCATTACGGCATATACAGTTCGCCATATACAGAACAATTTACAAAATTTTAAAAACCGCATAGCGGTATACGTTTAGAATTCCCGATGCAGTGTTAACGGTCGGCATACATTAAGGGTCGGCATACATTTTTTTTTCAGTCTTTTCTCAGTTCATAATATAAATGTTCAGGTTGATTATTAAGGCGGCTTTACAAAACTTTTTTTTTTTGTCTTTTTATTATTAACGTTTTGTGTGTATACTTTTTTTTTAAAATATCACGTTTTTGAATCTTGACCTTTACTCCGCATAAAATTCAATTCAACTGTAAAATCACAAAATATTAAAAAATAGTATATCTTTAGAATTTCCGACAGACAGTCTCGCATGCTTGAGATAAAAAAGTTTTTTTTTTTCCGTATAGTGTTGCCATTGCTCGCTTTGAAATCGCTGAGTTTCTTAATCAAAAATTCGTTAAAGTTTTACAAAATATGAAATAGATAGTAAAACAAATTCCAAATTTGGGCTTCCAGTTGCCCATATTCGAGTGGAGGACTACGTTATTCAAAAGTGGATGTCTCTAGCTACCGTTGTTTTTCACAATGCCAGAAACGTGCATACGTTTACGCAGATTCTTAGTTATTTAATTTCTTTAAACATAATGCAGGGCTCTTATATTTGGTGGCAACAATTTGAAAAGTGGAACGCCGTTTGTAGTGAATCAACACAAAATGCCAAAACAAATTAATAGCCCTTCTGAGCAAATTTCTCCTTTGGACTAGGGTCTTTTTTACAGATTTAAGCAGTCCTTATTGCAATTAAAGCGACGCTTAATTCAAAAATGGCGTTAAAAATTCTGTATCACGTACAATTCCCCTTACCTCAAACGTGATACTTTCATAACGCATTCGTGACGCATTAGGTATATTAATGTTCGTATACTTACTTATACATCCAGTTACAGAAGTGTTTTAAGTGACGAAAACATTCATGTTTTGGCAATTTCAAGTTAAAAGAAAACTTAAATTCCACCAAATAAGGAAATTTAACTCTTAATGCCCTCTCTCAGTTCCTATACTTTTATTTTGGGAAAGTTTTATACTTGTTACAAAAAAATAAAAATACAAGAAGTTTGACTCTGGTACGACAAAAATGGATGGGGATAATTAATTTCAAAATTTGCAGATTTTGTTGTCATTTTTAACTTACCCAGTGGAATCGCCTAATTAAATTCCAATAACTTGAAGAAATAAATTTAAATGAAATACAGCAAAAAATGTGTATAATTTAACAGGTATTGGAGGAAAAATCATGTAGTGTCCAGATCACATTTTTTAATTATAGCTACAGTATAAGGTTTTTTCTCCCGCCTTCTTCGCATGCCTTCGTGATTTAATGGTCAGCACGCTCGGCGCGTATTTGAGAGGTCCGGGGTTCGAGTCCCGGCGAGGACATTGCTAATTTCTTCCTTGTTTCCGAAAAAAAAATCTAATGTCTCTACAACAGCTTGAAATCCTTTTTTAAAAAGCTTGAATGTATTTTTTTAAAACTGTTTTTCAGTTTCACATATTTATTACTAGCTGGACTGCCCATCTTGTTGATATGAGTTTGTGGGGTTGTTGGAATAAAAGCATAAAATTTAAAATATAAGAAGTAAATTTTTTTTATTAAAATATATATTAACTATTTACAATACTTGTTTATAAATAACATTTTTCATTTTGTTTTCCGGTATATATATGTACAAATTTTTCGAATTTCTACTCGAGAGAAAGCTACGTATAACTGACCTTGAGAAATGGAGGAGTCTTTGAGGTTGATGCCGCCATGTTTTAAAGTTTATCCTTGCGCTTTGTTAATTGTAAAACTATAGGCTAATTTGATTGGAAATTGCAGTCTTTTAAAATAGAAGCAGTTCAGTAGATAGTAGTGATATTCTTGGCATAAATACTGTGTGTTTTTTGTCCTTTCCAGTCATAAGTTCGGGTTCGATGATGTTATTCCATAGCTGCTTGACGACCATCCTTGCTCCATTACACAGTTTGGGTGAGTTGAGATTTCTGAGTAGCATCATCGGAGATCCAGTTTTCAGTCGAAGGCAGTGTAATGGCATTCCTTTTTCTTCCTGGTACTTACAAAGAGTTTAAAAATTCTGTAGGGAAGTTAACGCTTTCTTCAACGTCTACCATCGTGTCCATCGATTTGTACATTCTCTCTTCACCGGGAATTTTCTTTTGAATATCAAAGTTGATATCGTCGACAATACTATTTTAATTGCCTAAATTGCCCTTTGAAACAGCCACTCCGGATTGGTATAGTTGTGAGCAATGTTTGGATACATTTGGTCGATGAGCACGTTTGCAGTAGTGGCTATGTTGCAGAAATCAGTGTTGTGTTCAATGAGGCAGCTCGTCTGCACTTCACAGAGAAGAAACTCACTACTGCTCATACTATTCACTCACTGCACTTCACTGATAAGAAACTGACGTTCGAGCCCAGTTCAATTGAGATGGTGTCTGGCAGCATGTAGCGGATCCACCGCTTTAACTGCCTGTTGTACTCACGACGGACTTGCTTTGTGTACCCTACCAATGGGTAGCCTCACCATTACAAAACAGGCTTCGAATGGTCCACAATGTTCCAGAACGTTCCATAACATTCGAGAGTGTTCTGGAATGTTCCACAATGATCTGGTATGTTCTAGGATGTTCCCGAACGTTGCAGAGTATTACCGAACATTCCACATGGAATGCTTTCTAATGTTTTGGACTGTTCTAGAAATTTCTAGAGGGTAATATTTCCAGCCCTTATATCTCAAAAGCGCGTCCTACAGGTAAAAACGGAAACTTTCTTCATGGATGGAGCATAGAGGGCTACCGCCCCATGTAACTCCCTTGATCATACCGGGACTCATTTCTGAGTTTTAGCCGCACACACACCGTACACTTACTTTTATAATATGTATTGATTACCCTTAGACTTTTATATTTTACGTAAACGATAATACGAGATTTAGAGAGAAATTTGGCAGCCGAAATATATAATTCCTGTTCTTTACAAACATCTTTATTACTAGAATTAGCGATTGAAATACTGATAAAAAAGTCTTACAGTTAAGAAGTATTACATATTTATAAGAAACACACTTTAGTGATAAATTCATAAAATGATTTTAATTGGGTCTTCGAAACTATAAAAATAGAAAAACTAGCAATCTACTACAGTAACATGGAAGGGAAATAAGAGATCTTATGGTGTGAGGAATGGCAAAAATCTATATTATTCATTACGGAAATATGTTATGATTGTCAGTTCTCAACCGCTTTTTTCCGACGGGGGGGAATAAAATCTGAAGGTTTTCAGGTTTTATATTAGGCCCAAGGAGGTACTTTTTTCATTTACGTTCATACACGTTTCGAAAGCGTTTAGGCTAATGTTCCTTTAGGCTAAAAATATTTTAAAAACTCTCGCTTTAGAATTTACGATATACAATCAATTTACGGTAGACGCGCGCTGAAAATAATTTTTTTTTTCTCTGTAGTGTTGCCATTACTCTTTTTGAAATCGTTGAGTTTGTTAATCACAAATTCATTAAAGTTATACAAAATTTGAAATACACAAATATTTTAAAACAGCATATATTTAGAATTCCCGATAGTCTTGCGCGCTAGAGATGAAAATGTTTTTCCAGTACAATGTCGCCATGGCTCGCTTGGAAATCCTTGAGTTTGTTAATCAAAAATTCGTTAAAGTCTTACAAAATATGAAACAGACATAAAACAAATTTGAAATTCAAAATTCGGGCTTCCAAGTGTCGATATTAACGTGGAGGACTACGTTATTCAAAATTTGATAAGTCTAGTTATTGTTGTTTTTCACACTGCGAGAAACATACATAAATTCATGCAGATTCTTCATTATTTAATTCCTTTAAATATAATACAAGGCGATAATATTTGGTGGATGCAATCTAAAAAGTAATTAAGACGTTTACAGTAATTCAACACTAAATCCTGTTTTAAGATTAATAGCCCTTTTGGACTAACGCTCCTTTTGGGCTAAGTAAAGGTTCAGAGGCTAATGGATGAGTTTTAAAATCTTAATGATTTGAGGATGACGCAGATAGATGTTGAAGCATACATAGTAGATCTATAAGGATGAATAAATTTAGAAGTCATATAGATGTAACAAAACGCATTCGTAGCTGATTTAACTAATGTTTCTTTTATTGCAATTAAACATTTTGGTGCCACAAATAATTTGGCACATTCATTGGACCCATTCCGCAGCGTAACATTTTTGATATTGTTCTGATAAGAAGAGAAGCAGTAAGCAGCAGTCGAACTAGGCTGAATCATTACTCCCAACAGTATTACTCAGGAGACTGCGCATGCTCGCGCCATTGCTGTGTGTGTTTTCTTGAGCTCTGATTTTCTGCTTGATTTTGCGGTAATTAATGCGTGTAAATTATTTACTGTGTATTATTTTAATTGTGCAAGTGCTCTGCTTTATGTTTGTGTAAATTGTTTCAAGTTGAAAGAAGTACTGTTAACTTTATGGCTCTTGCAAGATTTCGGTACAGTTAAGCCTAGCACGGCGATTTGTTTATATCCTTGAGTAGTGTCACGGGGTAAGGCAACGCCAGAATGGACGAAGAGAACGATGATGCGTTTTATAGTGCGCTTAAATGTTGCTATGATAAACTTGAAACGGCTATTGAGTCAAAGTGTAATATGAACCAGAATGTTCGTGAAGAGGCAAGGCATGCAATGTGTGAGTTAAAGTGTTTGATTACTAAGAATTTTGAACGTATTAAGTCGTTGGGTTACCGTGAAGCTTGTAAGGAAAGTCTTAAAGACATTTTTGTAAAACCAACGTATGCTAGTGCTGTGCTGCCATCTCCTGTGGACAATGTGAAACAAAATTCTTTAAGCTGTGGTCTTGTTATTTCATCGGAAAGCCGTTCGTCAGAGGATATTAAAAAGATTCTTAAATTACGAATTAATCCTGTAGAGAAAAAAGTGGGTATACTCAATCTAAAAAATATTGGAAATGGCAAGGTGTTGATAGAATGCCCCTCTGAAAATGACTTAAAAAGTATACAATCTGAAATTCAAGTAAAATCACCAGAATTAACTGCCTTTCCTTCGAGACGAAGGAATCCCACGATCTTAATAAAAAATGTCCCTAATGAAATAAGGGATGAGGATGTTCTTGATGTTTTAAAAAATCAAAATCCAGATGTTATTGCTTCAGAAAATAAATGGAAGGAGTCTCGAATTAGATTTACGTTAAGGAAATTTCAAAATACGAGACATTTAGTAGTTGAGGTGCATCCAGACGTGCGTAGAGGTATTTTACAGGAATGTAGATTAAAAATTTCTTGGAGTATTTGTATTGTGGATGATTTTGTTGTGATTAATCGGTGCTTTAACTGTTTAGGATATAATCATCGTGCTGAACATTGTAAAAACCTCCGCGCTTGTTATTTCTGTGCACGTGAACATGAAAGTAAAAATTGTCCACATAAGAATTTGAAAGTCTGTATTAATTGCATTAGACGCAATCAAAAGATAAAAGATGAGAAAAAAAAATTAAACGTAAGCCATTTGCCTTTTTCTGAAAGTTGCTCTTGTCATGAATTTATAAGAAGTCAAAATATATCAAGAACAAATTATGGATAATGGTCATAATTCTGTTTTAAAATTTGTTCAAATTAATTTACATAGATGTAAGGCTGCAACTCAGCAACTTGTTTTGAATATGGAGGTAAATAATGTTTCTGTTGCTTTCATTCAAGAGCCTTACTTTTATCATGGTCTTTTGCCTGGCTTTCCAAGTTCCTTTAGGTTATATTATGATTTTAATGCAGAGGTCATAAAGGCTGCTATTGTTGTTCGAGCCGGATTTCTGCCTACGTTTTTGGATTTAAGATTCTTGGATTATAATATGGTGACTCTGGACATTATTTTTAAAGATACAAAATATTTTTTATTTTCATACTACTTTGAGCCTTCCCGATGTATTGACTTTGATTTACAGAAAATAAGTCGGGTCTTCCAGGCTAGGGATCTTGTAAAGCTTATTTGGGGTATGGATTCCAACAGTAAGTCTGAACTATGGTTTAGTCCTTACAGTGATGCTCGAGGAAACAAGCTTGGAGATTTTGTCAGCTCCTATAATTTATATGTGATCAATGAGGACTGCGGCCCTACCTTTTGTTCGGAACAGGGATCAAGCTATATAGACGTCACAATTATTGGTGCTGATTTGCTAGCAAATGTTACCCGCTGGTGTCTCTCGGACTGTGAAACATTGTCAGACCATGCAATGATTGAATTCGACTTGTCTATTTCTACTGCTTCTTTTATTGCTGTCAATAGAATTTTATTTAATACAAAAAAAGCAAACTGGGGATATTTTGAAAAATACTGTTCACAGTACATATCCTTGATCAATAATATTTTGGATTCTTGCAGAAATACTGACTCACTTGATGTTAGTGTGGATTTTATAACTTCAGTTATTTTTCGGGCATGTATTAAATCTATGCCTACTAGAAGGACTGGTATACGAAAAGTACCTTGGTGGTCGTTGGAAATTTCCATTATGAGAAAGAGAGTCAACGCTGCTAGACGGAGGTTCCAGAGAACTACTAGCATTGATATACGGGACTTGTATAAGCGGAAATACCTTGATTTAAGGAAAAAATACAATGAAATGCTTCTTGACGCCAAATTAGAGTCTTGGAGGAAGTTTCTTTCGGATATCAATAATGAGAATGTGTGGAAAAAAATTTACACTTATGGTATTAAAGAAAATTTTATGAGGAAAATTGAGATCTCGGGCCTTCGGCTTCCAAACGGTAACTTTACGTCTTCCTTGGAGGAAACTATTGACGCTGTTCTTGATAAAGCATTTCCTCCTGATTGTGTGAGGTTTGATAATGACTTTCATACTCAGTGGCGCTCATCTGCTCGCAGTGAATATGCGTCTCAGATTGATCCTCCTTTTTCGCAGGCCGAGGTTGATGGTGTAATTCGAAATCTAAGGCTTGGCAGGGCTCCTGGCCCGGATTCTATTCCCAATGAAATTATAAGATACTTTCATCGGCTCTTTCCTGCAGTTTTTTATAGATTATTCAATATATGTTTGAATCTTGGTGCCTTTCCACGAACTTGGAAGAATGCTCTTGTTATTGTGATACCCAAGAAACAAACTTTTAGTGTTCCGCATGTGAATAATCTCAGGTGTATCTGTCTTCTTTCTTCTTTGGGCAAATGTTTTGAAAAACTAATTACTAATAGAATTACTTGGCATTTACATAAAGAAAACATTCTTAGTCCTAACCAATATGGTTTCATTGCTCAAAAATGTACTGAGGATGCACTTCTGCGTCTTAGCAACATTGTACAGAGGGGCAGGACGAGAGGTTTGTACACTATTTTAAATTTTCTTGATATTGAAGGCGCTTTCGATAATGCATGGTGGCCTGCTATTCTTAATTTGCTAAAAAAAATGAAAATACCTCATAATGTGTTTAATGTTGTTTCTGATTTGTTGAAAGACAGGACGGTTGAGCTTTTTCTGGGTGGCACCTCAAGTGTTCGTCAACCTCAGAGAGGATGTCCACAAGGCTCTGTTTCTGGTCCCAAGTTTTGGATTATTATTATGAATGATCTCTTACAGAAACTCTCTGATCTCTTCAGTTGTGAAGTCATTGCCTTTGCAGATGATTTGTTGATTTGTATTCAAGAAAAAGAAATGCAAAAAGCTTTTCGTCTAGCTCAAGATGTTTTAGATTTCATTTATCATTGGTCAATAGATTTTAAATTAAACTTTAATCATGCAAAATCCAAGACCATGTTTATTGATAGAAAAAATACTACTTATGAAGGATATCAACTGTTTTTAAATGATAATCCCCTAGAGAGGGTGAATGAAATTAAATATTTAGGTGTTTTGTTGGACAGCAAATTTAACTGGAAAAAGCATATTTCCTACATTTCTAATAAATGTGAGAGACTTCAGCGTGGGCTAAATCGAATTGCATGTAATAGTTTTGGTGTTAAATCGAATGTTAGCGCAATTATTTATAAACAAGGCATTGTTCCCTTTATTTCATATGGATGTAGAGCTTGGGGACTGTCTCTAAAAAAGAAAATTAACTCTAAATGCCTGCTTCGAGTTCAAAGACGAATTTTACTGCGAGTTATAAAGGGTTATCAAACTATTAGTTACAATGCTGTTTTCTCTCTTGCCGGATTTCCACCGCTGGATTTGTTTATTTTGACTTTTATAGATTACAAGAATAGTCTTGCAAACTGCTCCAATTCTCATTTTGATCGTTTATTGCCTTTGTCTGTTCTTCCACATCCTTCCGTAAGACAACCAATACATATTCTAGATAGTATGGACACTGATGTAAATTCATTCTCACTTGTGTTGTATACGGATGGTAGTAGGATTGATGATAAAGTTGGTTTTGCTTACGTTATTTTTGAAGATGATATTGAAATTGAGTATCACCAATTTCGCATAAGAAATGAATGTACTGTATATACTTCTGAGCTTCTGTGTATTAATTTTGCAATTAAATGGATAATTAGCCAGGATGGACGTAGTTCCAGCTACTTAATTTGTACGGATTCACTCTCTTCCCTGGAGTCTCTTAAAAATATCTTTTCATGTAATGATATTATTGTTAATATACAGCAGTCTCTTGGAGATCTGGAGAAGAAGGGTATTTCAGTGTTTTTTACATTTGTCCGTGGTCATTCGGGCAATTATGGAAACGAGAGAGCTGATTGGCTTGCTAAGAATGCAACTAAAAAGGATATTAATGTTGATGTAAATATTTCAAAATCTTATTTCAAAAAAACATTCAAGGTTAAAATGATTGAGCGGTGGAACTGTGATTATATCTCTTCTGATAAGGGATGTGTTACAAAAACATTCTTCCGAACTATTTTTGATAGACTGAAAAGTAAGGATTTGTTGCTCAATTTTAAAGTTACTCAATTTTTGTCTGGACATGGTAAGTTCAATGTCTATCTTGAACGGTTTAAGCTGACGTCTTCCAATTTGTGTTATTGCAATCTTGGCGTTCAGCAAAGTGTTTTCCACCTGCTTTATGACTGCCCATTGCTTGATAAAGCAAGAAATCTATTGAAATGTAGATTAAAATTAATTGGAATAGATTGGCCGCCGAAATGTTATGATTTGGTATCTTCAGCTTCGGCCTACCGAGCTTTCAATTATTTTGTTGATTTTTATTTTAAACATTGTAAATAATTTCTTTATACATTTTCATACTTTGTATTTAATTACTTTTTTCCTTATGAATGTTTTCATTGTATTATTGAAAAGTGATGTTATTTCTTATAATTTTGCTTTTTACTTACGATTTGTAAGCCTCGTGTGATACTTTGTGGTACACGAGGATTCTTTTTTTTTTTAAAAAAAAAAAAAAAAAAAAAAAAAAACTAGGCTGAGGTACAGAAAGCAAGTGCGTAGTTATTTAATATGAAAGTTTAGTTTTAAGAAAAAGGTTTCGGTTCTGGAAATTTAGAGTATTGTCTAAAGATATGACCAGCCATATAAAACTGCGGGGTATATATCGTATACATGATGATATGTGAAGAAGAATCTGTGTAGTAATAATTTGTTTTTCGGCAATATGGCATGGATGAAACTAGAAATGATGAAATCCAAGAAAGTTATTATAAGCAATTGCTATTTTTATAATAGAGAGGACCCATACCCAAATTAAAGTGAGGAATGTTGGGGATATTGCTAATTTAAGTTCTAATTTTTATATGCAGGTTTTTTTAATCTTACACATATATATAATATGATATTTTAGGCGTAGTCGTGTTGGATGAGTGGAAAGGCAAGAAGAAGAGGCTAACAAAACTAATTTCGGCTAATCATCATCTTTACTTTATACACATCAAAATCATTTCTTTACAGACAGTTTTGATCACAAGCAATTAAAATAACTTTTATATACACGTTACGTCATCTTAGATAAAGAACGAAGGAGGGCATAGCAACGTAAAGATGTTTGCATGACAGAAGTTAGGAAAAGGAATAAGTGACGTAATTGTCTGCGACACAGTATTTATACTAAGAAGGTGCATAAGTATTATTAAAGCGCGATTGGTTAATTTTATGTTTTAATTCTCATTTCAAGCAGCGTTATGTAATATGGAAAGATCTCGAATTTGGGAGACCAGATGAATTTAGGGGGAGAACATAAAATCTAGAATAGTCAATTTTGACGTTGCCAATCATTTCTTAGCATAGCCATGGTATTTTGATATATCTCACATAAATATAATTTTTATATTACTTTGCAGCTATTGCGCAAGCATTAGGAAATTTATTTAGATTTCAGTGAATTTCAATTAATTAATTCAATCTTTGATATATATATGCTTTAGGAGCGGCCGACTGCTGTGTGTGTGTGTGAATATATATTATATACATATATATTGTTGCGTGCGTACGGGGGCTGAATGCACGTAAAAAAGTTAATAAAATTTATTCTTTCCGCAAGAAATAAACAAAATGTTGAAATATTTCCTCAGAGATATTCGTACAATATCACAATATCTCAAACGTTAAACAGAATTCAATTCAAAACAGAGAAACTAATTCGATCTCACAACAAATTTGCTATAATCAATTACAGCCTTAAGCTAACAAACAGCTACAACTGAGCTGAGGTGTTTTAATTCGGCTTTTACAAGCTTTTTAATTATTATTAGAAACGTTCTGGTAAAACCTATTTTCTCGAGTTTTTTGATTTTTGTCGATGGCAACAGCAATTACCAGATATTAATTTACTAAATATTAAATGCACGCGCTCTTTTATTTTTACTTTTCCGACGTAGCTTTCTCTTCCAAAATCGTCTGCGTTGCACGGGAAAATAAACCAATTTTAATTACAATTCTAAATAAATAGCTAAATAAATACGAAGTCCATAACAGTGTATTTATTTTAAAAAATGAATTTAGGTTTCTTATGGTTAGAATTGATTTAAAATGTACTTAGGACATGAATACAGGGCGGAAAACAAGCACGTCATTTTAAAGTTCATTGGAGTTGCTTTTGAAGATAAACTCTGCTCGCTCGAGGAAATTCGGTAAGAATAATTCTTCTTTATCCTGAAGGAAGACGGTTCTTTGTCAGATTCCTTCGAGAATTTTCTATAAAAATAACCCAAAATTTAATCTAATTCTCTACTGTTGTGCTTCGAAATCCACTTTTCCAGTCTGATGGGCATGGGTAATCTATTGCCTAATAAGCATTTTCTAATGAGTGGCAAAAAAAAAGTGATCGTAAAGTGGCGAACCGGACAAAATGCTTTCCAAATGAAGGTTTAGTTTTTGAAACGGATGCCATTTCTTTAACTATAAAGAAAAGTATTTTCCTTCAGCCATGTATACCGACGTTAAAGAAAGTATTTCTGTAATAGTTGAGTTTGTTCTTTGTTATTATACAGTCGTTGTTAGTAATCGCAATGGTTGAACTGGCACGACTGTTCAGTAGAGACTAACTGCTAACAGATGATTGTTATCAACATACCTTTCTTAAGTGGTTAGCGGTTAGCTCATAGTAATGTTACGTCTTCTAATGAATCACAAGTCGTATTGTTTATGAAGCCAGTTTATAGTTAAATGCAGTGTTGTTTAAAGTCTGAGAGACTGAATGCTATTGTTTTAATTTAACCGAAAATTTCCTTCAAGGACGAAAATGGTGCTCTTGCGAAATCACTGAGAATATATATTCTCTGTAATTCTCAACCTCACTTGCCCTATGCACTACTTTCATCATTGCTAGAAGATCGTTCTCATCTCTCCTTTCCCAAAATTCCAAAAATAAATATATATTTATTTAAATTTAGATATTTTTAACATGTATTATAAATTAAACAATAAAAGTGTTGAAAACATTGACGAATATCATAACTTTAATAAAAGTAGTTTTTACATTCATAAAATAAAACTAAATAAAAGGCTGATCTCCCTCCCTCAATGAAACAATAAAATTCCAGTCTAGTACTCAGTACGTACGTACTGAGTTATGAGAGGTGTCTCGCATAACTCAAAAATGATTATGAGTTCTTTTTTACTTCCTTGTACGAAGTCGTGTAATCGCGGAAAATTCGGTATCATATTCAAACGGAAAAACTCATTTTGACCTTTCGCGTATTCATTTGGATGAGTTTTGAGTGACGTCTTTACGTACGGATAGAATAAAAGACTATTTTCTAAAACGGATTGCAAAATAGATTTAAGTTAGATTCAAAGATGATTTTTTTCATGACGTCTATACGTACTTATATACGTACGTACAGAATTATGAGAGGTGTCTCGCATAACTCAGAAATGATAATGTGTTCTTTTTTACTTCCTTGTACGAAGTATTGTAATCTCGAAAAATTCGGGTATCATATTTCAACGGAAATACCCATTTTGACCTGTCGCCAATTCATTTGGATGACTTTTGTGTGACGTCTTTACGTACGGACAGAATATATTTTCCAGAATGGATTGTAAAATGGATTTAAAATAGATTAAAAGAGGACTTTTTCATGATATCTGTACGTACTTATGTACGTACGTATTGCGTTAAGAGAGGTGACTCGTATAACTCAAAAAGGATTAGCCGTAGAACTTTGAAATTTTGTATATGAAATTATACCATCTAGTTATGCACCTCCTTTTTTATCCAATCGGCAGTACCAAACATATATATATATATTATTACGTATGTAAGGGTTCGTATTGGACTGAATGCACACAGAACCCATGATAGCTTGATAAAATTTATTTTATCAAAGGAAATATTTACAGTTCTGGAACTTTCCACAAAAAATACTCGTATAGCTCTTCTTTATATGACACAGCAGAAACAGTAGTGGCCACTTCAAACTACGTTAAATACAATGCAATGCAAAACGACTCTAAAGAGCGAAACTCCCACGTAGATCTCTGGTCATTTCGAACTCAACGCTAAACTAAACAATTCAGAACCGATGCTCTCTTCGAGCTTATATATTTTTCCTCGATTGCAGAGAAACATGTAGTACCCTCCATTTATCGAAATTATTGGAAGGCAGATACGGTTAAAATTATATAAAAGGGTCTGATACGGTAACAGTTACATATAGGGATCAACTGCAGTACCAATTACGGCTATAAAGGGACCGGAAAATAATTTCGGCAAACGGTAGCAAAATTTATCCCCAAAAGTTGCCAAATCTAATGTTGATGGTTTTAGCGAGTAAAATTGGCCGACTAATGTTGATGGTTTTGCAGACTTTTGAAAATCTAATGTTGATGGTTTTGAAGACTATCTTTTGGCGAAGAAATTGCCAAAAGTGTAGTCGCCAAACCTTCACCACTTCGGCGCTTTCTGGCCAATTTAGCGAGATAGCCATTTACCTCAACGTTAAATGCACTTGCCCCTGTAATCTTATTTTTTGCTGTATAGCTTAGCTTTTTTTGACTCTTTAAAGGGCGGTGGTTACCTACAGTAACTATCTTTTGAATTGACCTTTATTGAACGTCTTACTCACTCGTGTGAGTGGTTTTCAAGACTGACCCTTTTATGAAGTTTCCGTGTAGCTCACTTGATGGCAATCAAGAAACATAAGCCAGTAGCTGATGCAGCAATTCGTCTCCAAGAAAATAAGCATCAGCCATCAAAGACAACATCACGACGATGTGCACTCTGCAGCACCAAGAAAATGCCTGTAAGAACAGT
Organism: Stegodyphus mimosarum; assembly: GCA_000611955.2. Classification (NCBI taxonomy): domain Eukaryota; kingdom Metazoa; phylum Arthropoda; class Arachnida; order Araneae; family Eresidae; genus Stegodyphus; species Stegodyphus mimosarum. The sequence goes on along the minus strand of KK121735.1, from coordinate 178,904 downwards.
GTGGAATGCAGCACATGCAAAGTTGCACTCTGCTTGAAAAAGAAAAACTGTTTCCATGAGTACCATAGAGACTAATTTGTAGGGATGTGTTCTGTGGGCGGTGGGAACCGACATTAACCACCAGAAGTGGTCATCTTTTTTCACGGGTCTTGGACAAAGTATGTGTAATTGTCGCAAATAATTTTATTGTAACAGCTGATATAGTAAATAAAACAAGAGTTTTGATGAAAAAGTTAATTGCCTTTTCCTGCCCCTCAAAGAGTTAAGCCTTCCATTTTACATTATATAAAATTCATATCATTACCCCTTCCCAAGAACTACATGTTCCGGGCAATACAATCTAGGAATACAGGAAGCCATACTTAAAACTAAGGAGAATCAACGCAGTACTAAAGCAATAATATCAATAAATAACATTGAACAAATCAAATACTAAATCAGTAAATAAATGCATGAATTTACAGACTTGTATATAGGCAGGTCCATGGTCTTAGTATACTATTTACATTATATACACTATGTGGACTAAGTACTATGGTTATAGTAAGGGGCTAGCCTGTGTAGCTAATGTACGACTTTAGAATTTGATCACTTACGAATCCAAACTACAACGTCATTTAACCTGTTTAGGACTGTGTAAGGACCATTCCAAGGTGACTGTAGTTTAGATCCTTTCCGTTGTATCGGATTCCGTAACCACGCTTTGTCACCTTCATTGAATCGTTGTCCTGTACCTCTAGTGTGGTATCAGGTTTTTCCCCTTCTCCATCGCCAAATTGACTGTCTCTTGTGCAAAACTATGCATCACTTCAATCCGTGCATGGAGATCTTGAATGCACTTCACAGGCAATGAAGGTGCATGTGGAGGGCGTCCCAACAACAGATCGCAAGGCGAAGGTCAAACAGACGAAGGTCACAACCGAAGAGCATATGGAATAGGAAATAGACAGCATTCTCTTGGACAGCTCTGCAATAGGGCCAGCAAGAAAAGAGGTAACTTCCGGTCCCAGTCCTGATGGTGTCTGGAAATTATCAGCAAGAGGTTGTTAAGGATGGTTCTATCATGTCGCCTGGCTGGGGATGTAAAGGTGTCGTTTAGGTTTTGTGGATGCCAAGTAGCTAGCAGAATTCTTTAATTACAGCAAAGTAAAATTTCGTCTTTGATGGGAATGTTAATGAATAGGCATTCCAAACCTGAAATCTAATGATGTATCACCTTGTCACCTCCACTACCTTGACAGCCTCTTGATCAGGGATGGGATAAGCTTCAGGCCACTTTATAAAGTAATCAGTGACAACGAGGATGTACTAACTCTCATCAGCAGTTTGTGACAGAGGTCTCAGGATGTCAAAGTGAATGCATTCAAAAGGTTCTTCTATACTGTGATATTGTAGCTCCCGTCTGTCGCGTTTCTTCGTCCTTTACGGCCCGTTCAAGCATCGCAAAACTGGATGTCAGCCCTAGCACTCTCGAATTGTATGCAAAGTCTTCATTAATCCGTAGTGTGATCCTGTCGGACTGTTACTTAGTTCTTTAATGAAATCTGGGTTCCGGGTCTTGGAAGTATCAGTTGCCATCGGAATGCCTTTCCATCATCTGATTCCAACTTCCGGCATAAGACGACGTTTAGTGTATGGAGTGAGTCCCACAGAATGCAGTACTGCCCTTTAGCTGGTCTTTCATGTTTCACGTGAGAATGGTCTATACAACTGGGTATCTGGTTCGAAGGTCGTACCCCTATCGAACAAAATTAAAAATTATTAATAATGTCTGCATTAACAGAAAGAAAATTTCTATATTTTAAAAAACAATTGAGCTATATGAAGAAATTTAAGTTAAGTTACATAGTAAATTTTATCACAAATGACTTCCAGGTAAATCTTTAAATTATAATAAAAAGGTAATAAAGTTTGTCGTAGGCCATCCTCTTCTTTTTGTTCGGGCGCCACTGTCAGGACTGAGTGTTCTGTGCATAGCTTTAGAAAACATGTTGAAGTAACTCCTTAACCTAAAATGTCCTGAACTGGAACAGGGAGCTAAAAAATGCGCTTTGTTCTGGTGTAGATACTGTGCTGGAGAATAACTGCACTTGAAAGGGATTTAAAATCCTCTTTTATTAAATCACTATTATTTACACACTTCCCAACTCAGGAGAGTTACAGAAACTAAAAGACCACACTTGGGCCTAACTTAACAATCAAATAAATTTAATACTAAAACTAAAATAGAAATCTAAGTAAACTTTGCTCACAGAGCAAATCGCGGAGTTTGGCCTCTAACTAAATGGTGCGTAGCAAGAAATACTAATACTAACGCACTTCAATTTATTTCAATAAGTAATGCTGCTGGTCAGGCGAACGTCGAGCAGAATGACCGTGATCCGAGACTAAAAGCTCTCTCACACTAAGAGGCTTCTACCTCTGGTTTAAATAGTACTTGGCTGTACTTCAAATTAGCATAAGCTGAAAACGCGCGCTTCTTCTGACGGGAAGTTGAAACAGAGAAGAGATAGAAAGATTTAAATTAAAATAAAACTTGGTTAGTTTAACTAAAACTTTACAAGTTAAGCAAGATATTAACTTAAAATTATTAATGACAAGTTAATATGAGATAAGTATTTGACGGTGTAGTGAAACAGAGTCGACTAATGGGGGGAAGCATCTGGTGAAAGCCTTTCGAGCCGGTGACTAATATCCTGAAAGAGAGAGATGCAACAAATGGAAAAATAAACAAGAAGTAAGTGTAACTCTTTAGGTGAAAAACTTAAAAGGGGAAAAGAATTAAATAGCAGGTAAATAATGGTTAACTTTGAGCAATTTTACCCTTTAGCTGCTCTTTCCTGACTTCTTCGCCACTCCATGAGTCTCACTCAGCTGATGTTGAAGTTGCCGTGTGACCGGATTAATCAGCTCATATTCCGCTTTGACACTAGGACTACATCGACAGCTTTCTGGACAGGGTCTTCTAGACAGGCGTGACTATTCTCGTGTAATGATCCTTTCCAACGACGGGTAGTGTTGCGATATTCCTGCAGTCTCTGTAAACACCTGGCTACTTTAGGATTCTTGAATTTTATGAGCCAGGTCAACGAAACATGATCTGGCTGAGTGGGAATTTTCTACCGTAAAGATAATGGTGGAAATATTTTGCGGCTTTAACTACGTTGAGCAACTCTCTTCTGATAGTAATTTCTATCCGGTTTAGATAGACACTTGCTCCAGTATGCTACGACATGTTCTTGACTGAGCAATTATGTCCCAAGAAATAATTCTTGGTTTGTTGCAATTTTGCCCAAGATACGTTCGGTGCACCGAACTCTGCTCGCATCCGCGTTGAGAATAAATGTTTCATAGATCTGAGGATATGTCAGGATTGTCGCAGATGTTAGAGTTTCTTTCAGTTTTTTAAATCAATCCGTAAATTCTTTTGTATACGAGAACACTTGCTTGCCGTCTATCAGTTTGCGAACGGGTCTTCCGATGGAAGAAAAGTCTTTCACGCATCTCCTATAAGCGCAAAGCTCCAAGAAACTTAGTAGCTGAAGGGCATTTTCGGGGCGTTGCGGGCACTTTTTCTGGATGAGTCCAAACAGCATTCACAGAAATGACATGTCCGAGATAAGTCATTTCCTGTCTGAACAGTTTACACTCAACTTTAGATTGGCTTCTTTCAATCTGAAGCACTTTTCTAATGCTAAATGCTCTTCAAAACTTTTCGCGATGATGACGACGTCATCCAGATACACTCATTGCCATAAAAATTTGTGCACTAAGAAAGAGTTGTCAGAATGAAACTAAATTTTACATATGTAAGCACTACTTTGATATAAGTAGGTGATTAGGAAATCAAAGAAAAAAAGGATAATTTATTGCAGAAAAAAGCACACATGAACGGAAGTCTTAGTACTCTGTTGGACCACCTCTAGTGCGAATGCACGATGAGATACGAGCGGGCATTGAGACACAAAAATTCCGCATGGTTTCCTAAGACATCTCGTCTCATAGTTACAGTAAACGCGCCTCTAGTCGCTCTCAATCTCGTAGGCTGTCCATCTTGCCGTCCCCCCAAGCGATCTCAGATATGCTCGATTGGTGACAAATCTGGGGATCGAGCAGGCCAGGTAAGGGTGTTAATGTGGCGGAGGCAGTCTTGTAAGATCCGTGCTGTGTGTCACTGTCTTGTTTAAAACAGGCTCCTGGAAGCCCTGCCATGAGTGTCAATACGTGTGGCTGAAGGATGTCATGGACGTACCGCTGGCCTGTCATTGTGCCGCGGAATTTATAGCTTTTTTTATATATGACAAAACATTCTCCATATTTATTACTTTCGTGAATAGAACTTCTTGATGTATAACACAATGCATATGATGAATGTTTGAACCGTGAATTTCACAAAGTTTTTTTCTTAGTAATGCTACGAAGCCCTTGTTTTTCCCGGTCATTGATGGAGCGCCATCTGTAGATACAGAATTTAATTTTGCTGAAGGTAGATTGTATTTCGGCAGAAGTCCAAAAACACAAGTAAATATATATTCTCCTGTGGTAGTACCAGGCATCGGTATTAGTTCCAGTAATTCCTCAAAAATGTTAAAATTCTTGTCACAAGAACGAAGAAACACTGCTAATTGATCTTTGCCACTAATGTCCGTGCTCTCGTCACAGGCAATGGAGAAAATTTCGAAACTAGATGATTTTGCTTTGATCTGATCACTTAAATGCGCGGCTAAATCAGTAACTCTTTCCGCAACTGTATTTCGAGACAATGAAATTGATTGAAAAGCCTTCACATTTCCAGGACAAACAATTTCTCCAGCTTTCATTAGGCATTCCTTGATGAAATCACCGTCAGTAAAAGGCTTCGAATGTTTAGCTATCAACTCGGACAAGACGTAGCTTGCATGTACCGCCGCTTCACTTTCTTGCAATACTTTACTAAACATGGACTGTTGCTTTTTCACTCCTAACTTGAGCTCTTTCAACTTTTCTTCTCTCATTAATCCTTCGTAATTGTTATATTTCGATTTGTGTTGTTCGTAATGACGTTTAATATTATATAACTTTGGTACATTAATAGTATTATTACATATCAAGCAGATTGTTTTATCTTTTATTTCACAGCAAAAATATTCTAATTCCCATTTTACTTGGAATATTCTATGTTCGTCAGCGATTTTTCGTTTAATTTTACTACCACTTGGTTTTGATATAGACATACTGAATACAAAGGTCTGGAATAAACACGGTTAACGTTTAAAAGTTAAGAAAAATTTATTCTTTCCACAAGAGATAAATAAAAATGCTGAAATATTTCTTCAAAAATATTCTAACAATATCACAAAATGTCAAACGTTTAGCAAAAATCAATTCAAAACAGAGAAACTAATTCTATCTCACAGCGAAATCGCTACAAATCAATCACAGCATTAAGTAAACAAACAGTTCGCTAGAACTACAGCTACTACTGAGATGAGTTGTTTGTTCTCGGCTTTTATAAGCTTTATAATTAATTTCTCGAATATACTGGAAACATCTATAAATATCTGGATTTTTGTGGATGGCAACAGCAATTACGAGATATTTATTTATTAGGTATTAAATGCACGCGCTGTTCTATTTTTAACCTTCCAACGCAGCTGTCTTTTCAAAAATCGTCTGCGTTGCTAAGGCAACATGAAGCAAATCTAATTACAATTCTAAATAAAAAAAACTAACTAAATAAATAACTATGAAATCCGTAACAATATGAATTAAGTAATAATTAATAATAAAGCAAAGTGCATGCACATGCATGCACCAATATATCGTACAAAACTATGATTGGAAAACTGAGACCATGAGTTCGGCCACATTCGGCTATCGGGGGATGCGTACAAGTTCTGAGTGCACGTGTCCCCCAAAAGCCGAAGGTAGCTGAACGCAAGCTACTCACACGCATTTGTAATTTAAGTAGTGTGTGTGTCAGCTCGCTGTGAGTAATCTAACAACACTGAATAAATTATCGTTAATTACTTAGCAGTAAACATTTCATTTTTTTCTTCGTCGATATGTTATTTTATTATTATATATTATTATTTGCCGATATATTGGCCTGGCCTCAAAAATATTTGTTGTGGGCCGCATGCGGCCCGCGGGCCGCGAGTTTGACATCCTTGTTGTAACAGATAGACTAACCCAGTGGGCGGACACGTGTCCCCCACATGTCTGCAAGAAGGAGTAGGGACGATCTAGTTTACCTTAACACTGAAGCCTATGGCGTTTGTATCACATAACTGTTTTTAATTATTAAATGCGTTATGTTGTATAAGTGATGACATTATGAAAGTCACACTTTTTACAAATAAGATTTAATATATCTCATTGAAGCACGTTTACTGGATTTTGCGCATTTTTTGACGCGTAATTCTTGCATAAACAGCTTTACTTCGGTAAAACGGTAAAAACTGTAAACACAAAATTTATGAATTTACTTTTGCGTACAGTATTGATAGTACATGATGCTTTGAAATAAATAAGGCAAAATTAAGCAAGATCTGCTATTTTTTAAAAATTTTATGAGCATTTTCAATCAGTGGTTCTTAAAATTATTATAACATTAAAAGACGATCATTTATTTGGTTATATGATCATTAATTGTTAACATTACAATACGATCATAAGATGAGTACTTATTTTAATAATTCATAAAATTCGGAGCATAAACTTTTCTGAGTGTAGTGGGAAAAAAATAAAATAATAAAATAAAATCTGGAAGCACTCAGATGTTCTGTTACGCACAAAGGGACGTTTTTTAATGTTTTGTATATTACCTTTATTTATTGAATATTACGTTCTTCTCATGGAAACCACATAAAATTCAATTCAACAGCAATATGACAAAATATTTGAAAACAGCATATCTCTATAATTTCCTCTTTGATGATAAAAATCAAAAATTTCGTTCAAGTTTTACAAAATATGAAATGGTTTAAAGCAAATTCTAAATTCGGCGGTCCAAGTGCCCGTATTCGGATGGAAGATTACGTTATTCAAAATTTGATGGCTCTAAATACCATCGTTTCTTCACGCTGTGAGAAACATACATGTATTCATGCAGATTCTTCATTATTTAATTTCTTTAAATATAATACAGGGCGATAATATTTGATGACAACAGTTTGAAAAGTGATACGCCGTTTATAGCGAAAAAGCGAAAATGCCGTTTCGAAACTAATAGCTTTTCTGGGCTATCGCCCTTTTGGGCTAATAAATTAAATTCACGGTTAATAAAAAAATCTTATGCAGAATTAGAAATAAATTTTTGAAAATTAATCAATATGAAATACTAGCACAATTAATTATTACAGTTAAATATAATTTAAACATTAGAATAAATGTATAAAAATTATTAAGGTGTTAAAAGTGTTTATCACTAAGATGTATTATGAAACATAATTGAAATAAAACTTCTTTATGGAAATTATGCTGTAATATTCACCTATAATTTTAAAAAAGCAACACAATTTAGAATTTTAAGCAAAAACTTTCAAAAATTCATTTTTAGATATTTTGGTATTTTTCACTTATTTACACCAATAAAAATCATAAAAATTCTAAGAGAAAATTGTTTGTTTGAAATTTTTTGTAAGTTCAAATTTAAAATATTATTTTCTAAAGGAAGTAGTTATTACAAATTTCGATACAACATAGGAAAAGCTAAGTCATATGATGTCCACATCAGATTTTTATTATTGATTTATTATGATTGATGATTATTATTCAATTGATTTAGTCTTCTTATTGATTTATTTCTCATTACTTCTTATTTATTCTCTTATTATATCTTCTTATGATTTTTATACTTTTGTACTTAAATGTTACTTTCAAAGAACTTATAACAGTGCTGCAAAAGGGAGGAAAAAGATTATTGATGTTATAATTAAATCTCACTAAAATTACATCATTTTTTTTTTAAATGTGCAGTTCTGATTAATCATACAAAAAGAGCACATTTTCATAATGAATGGCGATGGTGTTTTGTTTACATGTTACCTAGAGGTGGACTTTGCTTAAAACCTAAATTAAAAAAACTACGTTCTTATATTTCCAGAACTACTAAATTACAACAGCAATAGTAATAACAATTTGTATAATAATAAAATCGGAAACGATTTTAAATATATTCTTTTATGCTTTAATCACGAGAAAAAGCTTCAGATTTACTAACACTGAAGCAGGTGGAATAAATCTTAGCTATTCTGTTTGATGCTTTGGCATTATAAGCATCACTGATGTACCCAAAATTCTTTTTATGAACTGAAAAGAAATTCAATGCATAAAATGATGGCATTTCCTCTCATACAAAGAATTCTGGATTATTCATTTACACCAACCATTTGCATATCTCACCATTCTCATCCTTACTTAGAAAAGAATTTATTCTATCTTTAATGTAAAGGAAAGAAAGAAACAGAATGTAACGAAAGATTCTTGGTGATACTGGGAGAATCAGGAGATAATTATTGCTCTCAAACAAATGCTGTAATTGCGTCAATGCGTATTCAAATGTTTTTAAAAAATTATTATAACTGATTAAAATTTATGCTGTAAGTTCTGCTATTTCAATGAATATGACAGTGATAATGAAGTTTGCGAGCTCTTAATGCGATGCTAACACGAAAAAATAAATTTGTTAACCTTAAAAAAGTTATTAATGTAAGTTTTCCTCTCACATTAAGATCACAGAGTGCTGCCATTCAGTAAAACACAATTTTTTTTCCTTGCGATTTAATGTTTAATGTATTCATTCATAATCTATGCATATAAAGAAGAATATCTGTGTGCTTGTTCGCGATTAATTCAGTCACTATTATAGCTATCGCCGCCAAACTTTCTAGAATTCTTTTCTGGGTCGTGGAAAAGGTTGGCATCCACAAATCTTCCAAAGTAAAAAAAAAAAATAAAAAAAAAAAAAGAAAGGGGTGAAGCTGAAATCAGAGATATTAATTAAAAACTCTGAAAACGATAATTTTCGCTCTCATTTTTCCGAGTGGCAGCAGTCTCGTACGCTGGAGATAAAAATCTGCTTTATTTCGAGAAGTGTTGCCACTGCTCGTTTTCAAATCGTAGAGGTTGTTAATAAAAATTTGTCAGTTTTACAATGAAATAAAAATAGCACTACCAAACATTAAATACATTACTCCCGACTCCAAAAATTCGTGGAAAGCCTTTTCGATAATTCCCATTTTCGAACGACTTTAATCAGCCGAGATATTAATTAAAAACTCTGAAAACACTAATTTTCGCACTTATTTTTCCGAGTGGCAACAGTCTCGCACGTTAGAGATAAAAATGTTTTTTTTTCGAAAAGTGTTGCCACTGCTCGCTTTCAAATCGTAGAGTTTGTTAATCAAAAATTTGTAAGTTTTACAAAATCTATACGTATGAAGAAGAATGTTTGTTTGTTCGCGTTATTGATTTCCGATCAATTATGATAATTTTTTTGCCGCATTTAATCGACTAAAAGTGAACACAGATGAAATATTGCATTGAACTTGGGCTTTTACTACCATTTGATTAGAAACACGAAAATCATTAAAAACTGCTTGCCATTGTCGCTAATATAATGAGAGAGAAATTAGTTTATTTGTCTATCGGAATTTTTTATGCGGGTTCTATATTGCATCAGAATGAAAAATGTATGAGTATGAATCGTTTCTTTTGCATCGTTATTAGAGAAGGATTACAGCGGTATCGTTCTCTCTGTTGTTAGATACATTACTCTTAAACTAACTTAGCGGGCGTCGGGTTCTTTCACTAGTTATTTACTAAACTGAGTCTTTTAAAAGCAATAAACGCATTTCTTAACAATCTAAATTTTTATTTTATTTTTAATAATGTATCTAAATAGTGTAAATTAAAATACGTATAATTTATGATATATATATATATGTAATAATTTTTTAGGTATTCGTAGTTTTATTATTAATGAAATATATTTCTAAAGCCATGTATTGCGTTCTTAAAAACGAATCTTTTTCCTTTTTCTTCTGCACTTTTCTTGCTATTTAGAATGTAACTCTGGCAGCCCTAATTTTAAAATTCTAAATCTTACACAAAGTAAAGGCTTCGAGCAGACGACATTTTGTATTTATGGTCCCCTTATGGCTACAGAGTACCTGTAGTATAATGTTAAATGAATAAGTGCACCTGAGTCGTCGTTCCCCTTCCACCAAAAAAACAGGTTTTTCCCACACCTCTTTTCAGGCTGAAAGAAAAGCGCGAACTTTCGGCCTTCAATGACTGTCTGCTACCGCTGTTGCCAGATTGCGAAATTTCCCTTGTTAAAAAAGAAGGAGATTGTTATTTTATTCCATCTGTTTTGAAAGCTTTCCTGCGGTTAAAATCATTTCACCTTCTTTCATCTCAGTAAAACTTTCAGAAAACTGAGACAGAGGAGCTGAACACAAACGTTTCTTTAATAAATATCGGGATGTTATTTTTTTTCTGTACTTGAAGGGAGACTAAACCGAAAGCTTGGCGAAAGCTGTGTTTGTCATCCTGCTAATAATGTCTCACAAAAATGATAGGATAAAAAAGTGCTTACTGAAAGCATACAAGAAAAAAAAAAAAAAAAAAACCCGAAAGGTTTCAGATATTAATTACGTCCAAAGGGGCGTTTATTTAACATTTTGTGTGTTACCTCTAGTTATTAAATACCATGTTCTTCGCACTTAAACCATAAAATTCAGTTCAACTGCAATATAGCAAAATAATTTTAAATTGAGTATATCTTTAGAAGTTTCGGTACACACTCTCACGCGCTGGAGATAAAAATGTTTTTCTGTACGACGTTGGTATTGCTGGCTTTGAAATCATTGAGTTTGTTAATGAAAAATTCGTTAAAGTTTTAGAGAATATTGTTACGAATTTCACATTTATTTGGCTATTTATTTAGAATGGTAATTAAAATTCCTTTTTATTTTCCCGTGCAATGCAGAAGATTTTTGAAGAGAAAGCTAAGTCAAAATAAAATAAAATAAAATAACAGTAAATTGAAAAGTGAAACGACGCAAAATGCGAAAACGAAAGTAATAGTCCTTCGGGATTCAAATCCCTTTGGACTGAAAAAAAAAAAAATCAGATTTTAAATTACGTCCAAAGGGTCGTTTTTTTTTAACATTTTGTATGTTACCTTTTATTAAATATCATGTTCTTCACACTTAAAACATAAAATCCAGTTCAATAGCAATACCGCCAAATAATTTTAAAATGAGCATATCTTTAGAATTTCCGACACACAGTTTTCGAGCGCTGGAGATAAATGTTTTTTCTGTACAATGTTGCCATTGCTGGCTTTGAAATCCTTGAGCTTGTTCATCAAAAATTCGTTAAAGTTTTACAAAATATGAAATCGATAATAAAACAAATTCCAGATTTCAAATTTGTTCTTCCAGATGCCCATATTCGCAGCAGGATTACGTCATTCAAAATCCGATGACTCTAGGTATCGTCGTTTTATCATAATGCGAGAAACATACATACATTTATGCACATTCTTCATTATTTAATTTCTTTAAATGTAATACAGGGCTGGAATATTTGGTGGCAGCAGTTTGAAAAGTGAACCGCCATTTTATGTTTCCGACGCAAAATCGCGAACCGAAAACAATAGTCCTTCAGGGACAAAAAGCCCCTTTGGAGTAAAAAAAAACCCATAAAAGTGCTTACTGAAAATAGTGTCAAAATTTTGACATCTGAAGCATGTCAATTTATTCAGTTTTCTTTTTACTATATTCATACATATATATATATTTCTAAAAATAAAATATTGAGCTTAAAAATTAATATTTTCTTATTTGCGTTCGAAAATCACATCACAGAAGTAACTGGACACTTATTCGACGCTCCCCACTCCTCCCGAAAGAAAAAAGTTGTCAGATTTTTTTCTTATATTTTGTTCAGTTGTTTTTAACTTTCAAAAACATGGTTTAATTCATTCGTCACGGATTCGACTAGACTTTTTATTATTTCTAGTCTAACTTTATTCCATTCGTTCGGAATTATTAATGTCAGTTATTGTGTAATATATATATCCTTTCTTATCAATTATGTTCGATAGAGCTTATATCTGGAGACTGAGGGCCTATTTTAAATGTTTCAAGACTATTAAACAGCAGCCAGAATCAGACATTCATAGAGCAGACGATCGAGGACATTGTCTTCGTAGAATTTGGAAATTGTTTTTCAGATAAAGTTTTGTGAAAACTATTTTAAATTTCTTTTTGAAATATTTATATCTTTGTATTGATCTATTACAGGTTGTAAGATTGTGGCTAGAAAGAGCCAACACAACTCTAATAGCTCTTCCTCCGCAATTTATTACTATTGCAAGTAACAAAAGTTTTCGAAATCCGTATTTATTTTGTTTTTGCATGCTACAACTTAATAAAAGATATTAAATTAACATTTTTTCAGCAAATATTATCTTCTTCTTGTATTCAGAATTCTTGCTTCTCATAATTTTGACAGAGAAAGCTAAATTTTGTGATCTTTCACTGATGTAGAAGTTTTAACTTGCCATCTGACAGTTATAGGTAAATTTCGTAACGGATTTTTTTAACATTTTTTTATATATATATTTCCTTTCTTATCAATTATGTTCGATAGGGCTTAAATATGGACGCTGAGGGCCTATTTTAAATGTTTCAAGAATATTAAAGAGCAGCCAGAATCACACATTCATACAGCAGACGACTATTCTGCATAAATAATAATATTTTGCTTCATGTTTAGTCTTGGATTATTTTAATTATTTTACTTAATGTTGTGCTATATTTCGTATTACATGCTGTTTTTATATGCTGTATTTCGTATTACATTGTGTGTCCTATTATATGTCTGTTCCATTATATGCTATATATCGTATTATATTATATTTTCGTTTTATATCATATTTTCGTATTATATGCTACATTTCGTATTATATGTGTCTCAAGTTTTCTATTTCATTTCGAATTCTGTCATGATTTGAATATTTTATCGTGTCAAAATCTGTAATTTCTTTAAATGAACCATTTCAAAAACATTTCAAAGGAATTTCTAATTTTCTAATTAAAAATTAAGAACATATTGAGGAATTTCTAATCATATAGGCTTTCTGAGAAAAGATATGATGATAAAATTTTAAAATAATACAACCAAACCTGATTGAAGAATGAAAACTGAATTGGAGTATTTAAACAGACAATTTTTCAAACATTCCTGTTCGTCTTTTGATGGAAAATAATGATATAAATCAATATATAGCGGTGTTCCATTACTTTTAGAACATAATTATTTTTCTTTGTAGCTTGAATGTTAAATTTTGGGCTGATTTTTACTTAATTGTACGAAGTAAAGAAGGTATTCTAATCCCAAAAAATTTCGTTTTCACATTTAAACGGAAATATCTAATTGGACACTCTTTGAATCCCTTTTGATAAGTTTCGGAGCAACGTCTGAATTTATGTATGTACGTATCTCTCTTAATTCAAAAACGATTAGCAGTAGAATGTTGAAATTTTGCATATGGAACTGTTATAACATTTAGTTATCCACTTGTATTTTTCGTTCTAATTGGCCTTTAAAAAAACACTTTACTCTGGCATTTTTTGAATTTTTTAGAAATTATAATCCAAATTTCGTATTTAACTATCCCATTATTGGCAATACTGCAACAATCGAAGATGCGGTAGGAATAGAGAATAGTGTACAATTATAAGAACATTACATATATTACATAAATTAACTATTACAGTATATAACGGATTGGAACTAATAATTGGCCTTAAAAAGGATCTTAAAACGTACCATACGCCCTCAGTTTTTTTATTTTACGTCACTGCTTATTTCAACATAAAAAAACTATATTTTAGTATCTAAAACAGGGAAATGATTTTCAGTTAAATTTTCTATTAGTTATAAAAACTTTATTGTAAACTAATATGCAATTTAACTAAAAAACAATTACTTTTTTACTTCCTTGTACAAAGTAAAGGAAGTATTGTAATCACGAAAAATTCCAGGTATCATATTTCAACGAAAATATCCATTTTGACCACTATCGAATGCAATTCAACGATGTTTTTGCGTGACATCTGTACGTAAGGACAATAAAGGACTCTAGCTATCGACTGATTTAACGATGTTTTTGCGTGACATCCGTACGTAATGACAAAATAAAGGACTCTTGTTCCCCCCAGAAAAATTATAAAAGTGATTTGAAATGAATTCTGAAGAGAGTTTTTCATGGCATCTGTATGTACGTACGCACGCATGTATGCATAACTCAAAAAAGAGTAGTATTTGAATTTGAAATTTTGTATATAGGACTGCTATAACATGCAGATGTGCACCTCTTAATTTGGTTGCAATCGGCCGTACCAAAAGTTTATAAATATATGTATATATATAAATATCTATCCACTCTGTTACTCGGCTCAATGAGCTGAGTTTTCTTTTTATTCTTATATGTTGATAAATTGTGCATTTTTTACTTTACAAATGCTTGACTTAAGTTGTTCTTATTTTCCCTTATAAGTGCGGTTAAGCCTAATAATTTTTTCCCATGGAAGCCATATTTGTTTACGTTTGAAACTTAGAAGAATAGTGGATTTGTTTCTAATCTAGAGAAATTAAGCTTCGCAACAACAAACATAACGCCTTATTTTATTATTGGGAATTAAATCACGCTTAATCCATTCAGGAATTTACTTGAGGATGTAAGTGTTTAAGATTCGTAATTTTTAATATAGTAGATATTTTGAGTTTATGTATTTTTGCATTGTCGCGAATGAGAACTGAATAAATGGAATGAGAGATGCTGAATCGTCTGTGAAAAACCGTTTCTGTTTGCTTGTTTTTAAATTTATTATAGTATTTGAATAGAACATGTGACAACGATTAGGTAATTCTACAGATGATAGATATAATTTTTGTGCATTCTGAGTTATAAAATGAATGAGAGGTAACGCTGTTAAGTGAAGCTAGCGCCAGAGTGTGGTTATGGTAAACAAATATAGTGAATTTTAAAAAGTGCTTTTATTCTATTTTGGTGTATGCGCTATCGAAGAAGTAGATTTAATTCAGTCCAAGAAATTTAAATGAAATGCCCAGTGCGTATAATTTAATATTCCTTACAAGGAAGTCACGTGTGGTGTACGCATCAGTTTTTTTTTTCTTTTTTAAACTTAGGATTACATTTCTCCATAATGATGTGATGGGAGAGAAAATGTTAAGACGCTATGAGGTGTGCTCGAATTATGTTTTCGAAACTAGTATGAAGGGTTCAATCAATCTAAATACATCATTAGACAGAAGAAAGAGCACATTAGCAAACACAAAAGAAATTTTTTAAATTGGACAGAGGCATATAATAACGCGTCAAATATAGCAAAATTTTGATGACATGAAAGCTCCGTGCGCATGCTCTACCGCCTGTGAGTAGCAAGGTCGTCTGGCAGCCAGTCGCGCGCAGACAGTCTTATGTTGGGTGGTGTCTGCTGTATTTTATTTTATTTCGCCAAGCTAGTGGTATTGCGATTTATAGAAATTTGACGAGTGTAACAGATTGTGTACCAACAGAATTTAATGTTAAGCGGCGTAAGAAAAAATAGGATTCAAAAGCAGACGATATTTATATTTCGGATGTGATTTTTAATGGACAGGCTAGATTTATGCTAGCATCTGTCTATATTCCTTGAAGTGTTATGTTATGTTATCCCTTCTCCGCACCTGCACTATCAATATGCATTATCAAATTTTTTGCCTATCCAAAGTCCCCTTTTGCTGCTCCTCTACTCTAGTAAATTCTGCATCTTCAGTAACATTAATGTACTAATTTAGTCACACATAGTCCATAGTCTTTAATATTTAACTTACCTAATTGTAAATGTTATATCATCCGGCAACTGGCATTTTCTGACAATAGTATACTCACACCTTACTGTGCTCACTTTGCCTTTCTTGGGGTGGCAGCCACGGTGGTGGCTGACTTGCGTCGTTTGGCTCACTTATGATTTATGCCTTATCATTGCCATTATGCTTATCAATTGGCCCTGGCCAAGATTATGCCTCGACAAGCAAAACTTAAGGAAAAATACATAATCGAAAATCGGCCAAAAATTATACTAGGGTAGCGCTATGCGCGGGTACCTGCTGCAGACGAACAAGTTTGCCTGAGCCGAAGAGATTTAAAGATGTTCTTGTTTAGCGCATTGCTGGAATATTCTGAGACTACTTTATTCATTGATGAAGAATTTGATGTAGATAGAGACATTCCTATTATTATGATCAAGGCCCACCAGCGGCCGAGCGGTGAAGTCGCTGAACACTGGTAGTTCTGTCCGAGGTTCGAACCCGACGAACGGAATAGCTGCATAGGTGTTTTCGTAGTTTTTCCCATGTGTAGCGTGTGTATGACTCAGTTTTCCTTAGAATGTCCTCCACGAAGATATCCCTCCCCCTTTGGCAAATAGCCCTCGAGGCTCTGCCGTATTCACATAAACCGAACCAACTATTATTATGATGGTAGATTTCAGTGTAGACGTCAAAGGAAATGACAAAGCATCTGAGTTTATGAAACATCATTTTAATCTCAGTGTGGTGTCAAGTAGCTATCCAAGTATGCTTGACAATTCATTTATACAGGGTGTCCCATAAATGACGCCCAAACTCTGCTTAGCCCGATTCCTTGTTGGGAGTACATAAAAATGTTCAAAGAACTGTACCTGTACGATGCATACTTTCCTAGAAAAATACGTGACAGCTGGTGCAACGAAAAAGCACTTTATTTAACACGTAAACAGCAGTATTTATAAAGGGGATGTTCAAAGTGATATCGAGGCCGTGCATATCGAGGCAGGTTGAGAGCGCTGAATGAATGAGTGCAAACGTCGCAGCAGCGCAGTGTCCACCGAAGTACAAGCAGCATGCAAACGAGCTACTAAGTCTTTTTGTGTAGCCACTATATCTTGAAACACCAATTCCTTAAGATGGCGCCACATGAAAAAAATTAAACGGTGTGAGATCTGGCGACTGTGGCGGCCACAGAACAGGACCCCCATGTCCTATCCATCGGCCGGGGTATGTCATATCCAGACAGTCACGTACAGGAGCACATGGCGGGATATGCGCAGCGAACGTTTTGAACGTTATCATCTGGAAAGATATGCAAATACTGCTGTTGATTTGTCCAGTACGGTGTTTTTTCGTTGCACCAACTGCCATGTATTTTTCTCGTAATCTATAGATAGGTCAGGTACAGTTCTTTGGACACTTTTTATGCACTTCCAACGGGGATTCTGGCTTGCAGAGTTTGGGGGCTATTTATGGGACACCCTGTAGATTTAACATTTACTAGAAATATAACTGCTGACATCTTAAATTGTGTATCCTATTTCTCATATCATCGAACAATTTTATATAGGGTCATTTTGAATGAATAAATGTGATAAATGTAAAATAAGATAAAGTAATGTATATGTGTGAGTAAAATCTTTTGTTTGATTTATTTGTTCATCAATAGCATCTTCACACTTCCTACGCACTAAAAACCAGCAGCTCTTTAAAGTAAAATAGACAGCCTATCGTCAGTTTTTAGTAAAAAGGGGCGGTTTGCCCAGAAGGAATATTAATTTCGTTTTGGCATTTTGCGTTGGTTCAATATAAATGTCCGTTCACTTTTCAAATTTATACCACCAAATATTAGAGCCCTGCATTATATTTAATGAAATTAAATAATAAAGAATCTGCATGAATGTATGTATGCTTCTTGAACTGCGATAAAACAACGATACCAAGAGCCATCCAATTTTGAATATTGAACGTTTCCAACCGAAAATGGGCATCTGCAAGTCCAAATTTGGAATTTATTTTATTATCTATTTCATATTTCGAAAAGCTTTAACGGATTTTTGATTAACAAATTCAACAATTTCAAAGCGAGCAATGGCAACACTGTACGAAAAAAACATATTTATCTCCAGCGCCCGAGATTGTGTATCGGAAATTCTAAAGCTATGCTCATTTTAAAATTATTTTGAGATATTGTTGTTGATCTGAATTTTATAGTTTAAGTGCGAAGAATATGATGTTTTATAAATAAAGGTAACACACAAAAAGTTAAAAAAACGCTCCTTTGGGCGTAATGCAAAATCTGAAGGCTTTCAGATTTTGTATTTTTACGATCATGCATTTTATATAATGTGATTTTACATTATTTTTTCTTATACAAACTGCAAAACACGTGTATGCAGAATAGCTATTTAAAATAAATGTATAAAAATAAGCTATAAATCAAATATAACTAAACATTTAATCAATTTTTTAAAAAAAATATTCAAACAGTCTTACTCAGTAGTTTTAGAAAGTACATTAATTATCTAAACATTTGCATTTTATGAATTGTTATTCTTAATGTAACTTTAAGCAAAACATTTTGCTTTTAACGAAACAAGTGTATTAACATCAAGAAACTGTTAGAATTTATTCCAACTGATACATCAATCTTTGTTTCTTTTTCAATCGAATATGCTGTAAACAACATTATCTTGTTAAGAACCCATGTAAAGAAGAATCTTGTCTGCTTAAGATTAAAAAATGGCTACATCAGAATGCCGAAGTAACCTGTCTAACATACGCCTTGTTTTTTCTAACAATTTGAAGCAGGTGCAATAACATGTTTGGCTTCTTCGTCTTTCTTATTCTCAGAAAATTAGGCTTACTTTAAATTTATCTGCTAACTTACCTTATTTAGCAATTCATGGGTGTGAAGCATCAAAGAATTATGAATTACATATGTGAAACTCTGTTACCAATTGAAATTATCTATGAAATTCTATTACCAATTGAAATTTTTATGTGTAATTCAATTACCGATTGATATTATCTATGATTATTCAATTACCGATTGATATTATCTATGATTATTCAATTACCGATTGAAATTATGCATGAAATTCAATTACCACCTGAAATCAATTAATGAATTTTTAAACATGTACATCTACATCATTTTTGGATATTTTTAAACATGAACGTCTGCATCATCTTAGAACATCTTCAAACGTGAACATCTACATGATGTTGGAACATCTTGCAGGAATTTATAATTATTTTCCAATTAAGTTTACGCTTTCGTATAAGCCTTCATTCCCCTAATTGTCGATGCTAGAATATTTAAATTTGGTAGCGCGTCGGATGAAATGCAAATTCTAGGAAAAAGGGAGGAGAAAAGGTTTAAATGCCGAGTTCTAGAAGAACGTAAAAAGAGAGTGTGGGCAAGCATTATATCTTTGTAGCGTGAGCTTCTGATTTTGCATTTATTGCTAGTTAAAGTGGTGTAACAGCTGTTACTTTGCTGCCACTAGTCTTCGACCCGGTTTTAGGTAGCAGGATTATCCGAGCCCTGGTTAAAAACGCTAATGTTTGCTAATATCTTTGAATTTTTAGTTAAGTTCTTGTTAATTGAGTTACCGCCTAAACGAGGCGTAGTTTGTTAGCGTCAGTTTGACGCATTGTGAATTTTAAAGAGTTTTAATAAAGGGTTCTTTTAACCCTTCTCCTGACTGGGTTATGCACTTACTTCAGCTGTCACTCCAAAAGTTTTACAGGAAGCTATCGTAACATTAAACATGAACATCTATATAATCTTTCATCATTTTGACCATCTGTGAATGTTTACTGAATTTAATCGTCTAAACTGCAGAAGTTTAAACATACCACTTCAACACCCATTTCCAACGCAGTTTCACACCATATTACTAGATCTACGCCGACATCCAGACAAATGCAGTTATAAATATACTTTGCTTATATAAGCTATCCAAAAAGCATAATGGAAAACGTTTGTATTCATACTTTTTATCCACAGGGATTAGGTACTTACCACGTTTCTGGAGTAATGAGATTGCAGACAACGAGACTAAAATATAACAATAAGATACAAAGTAATGGATTCTATTCAATTTTAACGCTTATGCAGACTTTGCATAATTTCATTTTCAAAGAAAGCGATACGAGTAGACTTGGATTTAGTAAAGAAAATAATTAATTCAGTGAAAATATTAGTTGACATATAAATTATTAGCAAAGTGAAAAAAGAGTTTTTCTGGTGGTCCAATAATAAATTTCGACTAAATCCTCTCTCTCTTTCTCGCGATAGAGGATCTATCTCGATAAATTCTCATGCCAAAGAAAGAATTTCATCTAAAGTTTTTGTTGAGAAGCCTTTCGCAATAGTTTTTCCATTTTCGTTTTATCTCGTAACATTTCTTCTTTACTCAGAGCTTGCGTTCGGATGATCATGGTATGAGATAATTTCTTCTACACTTTCGTCTATTGCTTCCCAAAACCTTCTCTATATTCTATCCTTTTTGTACTATATGAACAACTATACCAGTTATACACTCACTTCCAAAAGTTAAGCACGGAGAGGAAAATGCTAATTTCAGGAAGCCAATCAGAATTGAAGAGGAAGCAATCGGCTGCACAGGTAAATGGAAGTATGTAAATATGTTAAGTAACAGCCAATCGCGCTTTCATGTCAAGAAATATGCAATAAAGGCAGTCTTATAAGAAGCCAGCTTTATGAAGGGTTACAGAAGTTGATTGTAAGTGCTGATAGAAGGTATTTAAAACCTTCGTACAATTTGTTTTCAAGACATACGTCTTTCTATAACTTCCAGAAGACGAATGGAAGCTTCTGAGCGCTGGCATGCTGTGGGGCGTATTGAAGCAGGACAATCGATCACAGCTGTTGCTGCTTTCTTCGGCGTTCATCATCCTGTAATTTCACGTTTATGGAAATAATTCCAAACCACACAGACAGTTGTCTGAAGGCCCGTAGCCGGTCACCCAAAGGTTGCAACACTCGCGGAAGATCGATATATTGCTATTGCAGCCAAGCGGAATCGCAGAGCGACCTCCACACGTGGGACATCTATGGTTACAGCGTCCATTGGTAAGGCGATATCTGCTACCGTACGCCGAAGATATGAGTGGATATGAGTGAGTCCCATATGAGTGGACTGTACGCTCGGGTACCTCGAGTTTGTGTTCCTCTATCCGTCCAATCAAGAGGGGCACGATTACAGTGGTGCCGGGAACATGTCAATTGCAATGGTCTGACTGGGGTAATGCCATGTTTACTGATGAGTTAGGATTCGCTTTGGGGCCAGATGAGAAGCCTATAAGGACATGGCGTGAACAACGAACACGCAATCAGTCCCAAAACGTCACCGAACATCAAGCATTCCGAGTCGGAAGCATTATGGTGTGGGCAGGGATTTCATTAGGATACTGCACCGACCTGCGCATCTTTAAATGTGGTTCTTTGCCGGCTGTCCGGTATCGAAATGAAGTCCTAGTACCCATTGTGAGATTGTACGCTGCAGCAGTTGGCCCTACTTTTGTTTTAATGGACGATAACGCACGTCCCCGTAGAGCTGACATCGTTGATGACTACCTGGAGAGTGAAGGGATTCCGCGTATTGCGTGGCCAGCATATTCGCCCGACCTTAATACCATTGAAAATCTTTAGGATGCTCTCGGCCGTGCTGTATCTTCACGTTTTCCATCTCCAGCCACTCTTATTGAGCTGGAAACTGCTCTACAAGAAGAATGGCGATTGCTTAATTCTGCGGGGGTTGATCACCTAATCGAAAGCATGGTCACAAGGTGTAAACTTTGTATACAGATGAGGGGGGATCACATACCCTATTAGTGTCCTTTTTTCTCATTTTATGCAGTTTGTTTTCACTTTATACATAATTCTGTTTAAGTCTCCAGTATGTCGTTATCTGATAACTTACAAAAAATTAATACTGTGTTCATTTCTGTATATAATTATTGATTTTGTTTTATGCATAAATATATATGCTATTTTCCTGCCGAATTTTGTGTCAATCAAAGCAGTATTTGTTGATATTTTTGCTTTTTACATCTTCGTGCTTAACTTTTGGAAGTGAGTGTATTTAAAGTTTTACTATCGGTTACAGTATATGTCTATAATTTTGTACCAACAATTACTTATTGTGGAAATTCCAATACTTGTTACAGTATACAGGAAATGCAGCAACCTCTTAGCTCTTATCTTCAAATGCAAGATCTGTTTTACAGTTTTGTTTCTCATCTTCAAAAATCGTTTTACAATTTTGTCGCAAGATCTTCTGATTTGCGGGTATTCTGGAAATTATTTATTACATCAGGCAAATGGTAGGGGTTGAGGTCATACACTTCCTTCAGCATTCTTTTGATGGTAATTCCAACAAGAAGACATCCAATCACTTTCACAATTAAGCTGTTAAATCACTTTATTCAGCAATTGGTTAGTATGAAGCATCTAAGAGTTATGAACTATATGTATGATATTCAATTATTAATAGAAATTAGATATGGAATTCAATTACCAATTGAAATTATATATGTAGAGAATGGTAGAGAATAGTTCACACGAGAATAGTTGACAGATAGAATAGTTTATTTATTTACATTAAAACGAAAAAGAAAGTAAAAAGGAATAATCGTCAAAGCATTTTGGACAAGTCTGTTCTTGCTATCGTTCAGCTCTCGTCTCTCGGCGCCTTCACCTAGATGGCGCTTTTTACATAATGTTAATCAATTACAGTTACAGTCCCCACATACATGAAATTGAATTACCAGTTGCAATAAATTAATGAATTCATAAACACGGACATCTACATCATGTTTGAACATCTTTAAACATGAACATCTACGTCATGTTTGAACATCTTTACATTTAAACATTTACGTCATCTTTAACTTAAACATCTACGTCGTCTTTGAACATCTTTTTAACATGAACATCTCTATAATGTTTCACCATTTTGATCTTTGAACAACTACTGGAATTTAGTCGTGAAAACTACAGTAGATTTTAACATATTATTTCAACAACCAGTTCCAACATAGTTTCAAGAACAGGCCGCGCAGACGATATAGTGGTTAGGGAAGCCGACTCATATACCGAAAGACCCGGGTTCGAATCTCGGAGAAGGCATGGTTGTAACTGTCCCTTCCTTCATAGGAGGCAAGAATGGCAACTTATTAGGTGGCTCCACACTTAAATGCCCATCACTTCTGACCTTAAGAGTGGCCAATGTCGAATAAGCAAGTGCTCGCAATTAAATTTAATAAAAAATCTGAAAGGTTTCAGATTTTGAATTACATCCAAAGGGGCGTTTTTTAAACGTTTTGTGTGTTATCTTTATTTATTAAATACCATGTTCTTCGCACTTATACCATAAAATTCAGTTCAACAGTAATATCGCAAAATAATTTTAAAATGAGTCTATCTTTAGAATTTCCGATACCAAGCGCTTTAGATAAAACGTTTTTTTTTCTCCTTAGAGTGTTGCCATTGTTCGCTTTTAAATCGTTCGAGTTTGTTCATCAAAAATTCGTTAAAGTTTTATAAAATAGGAAATAGGTATTAAAAAATTCAGGCTTCCAGATGCGCATATTCGGGTGGCAACGTACGTTATTCAAAATTGGATGGCTCTAGGTACCGTTGTTTTATCACATTTGAAGAAATATACATACGTTTATGCAGATTCTTCATTATTTAATTTCTTTAAATATAATACATGGCTGCAACATTTTGTGGCAACAGTATGAAAAGTGATTCCGCCTGTTAATGCTTTCGACGCAAAATCGCAAAACGAAAGCAATAGTCTTTCAAGGACAAAGCCCCTTTGGATTAAAATATTTGAAGGACATATTTTATGTGACATCTTCTTAGCTGTCTAAGCATTCACAAGATATATCGTCGACTGAGCATGTGTAAATTACGGTCACTTTGCGATAATTCCGTAACTCTCAGTTAAAGGTAAAAGGACTACAGAAGGCTGGAAATAACACAGAAAATAAATACACGTGCAACTAATAAACGTAGGAATGTACAATTACAAATATGAGTTGTGCAGTTTATTATGGAATTTTAGTCCTGATAAAAAGATGCACAAGATATCAGCTTCAAATTTCGTAAAATTGCTAGTTTTCTATATCGTGGATAAATAAATCAGAGATATTAATAAATTTATGTATATTGGAATTAAAAATAAGAGAAGGATGAGGACAGACGTAAAGCATTTCATAGCAAAATAATATAACTTCCACTTCATAGAGGAAGGCAAAATAAGTTTTGATAAATCGAAGTTCTAGTACTATTTTACTACGGAATTGGTATTAAAAATAAGTAAAACAGATATTGAAGAGTGTAGATTCGAAAAAGAGGGAAGCGATGCCAATGGAATTTATTGAGAGAATCTTGCTTGAATTTTATTCATTCTTAGTCTGTTCTCCAGTAACAAAAGGTAAAAACAGAGTAAATAATCAAAATAAAACAAGCAATCCTCCCTCAGTATGAAACAGGGCGCCTTTCCGCCTTTCTTTTTACTTCCTTGTACGAAATAAAGGAAGAATTGTAATCTCGAAAATTTTCGAATATCATATTTCGATGAAAATATTTATTTTGACCGCTATCGAATGAAATTTAACGACGTTTTTGAATGACATCTGTACATAAAGACAGAATAAAAAACGTTTTTTTCCAAAACGAGTTGCAAAAAGGATTTAAAATGCATTCGAAAGAGATTTTTTTTTCGT
The DNA here is from genome assembly GCA_000611955.2 of Stegodyphus mimosarum. Taxonomy (NCBI): domain Eukaryota; kingdom Metazoa; phylum Arthropoda; class Arachnida; order Araneae; family Eresidae; genus Stegodyphus; species Stegodyphus mimosarum. The sequence goes on along the minus strand of KK121735.1, from coordinate 154,262 downwards.
GACGTCTGTACGTACATACGAACGTACGTCCGTACGTAAGTAGGTGTATATGCATGTATCTCGCTTAGCTCAAAAACGAGTAGCCTCAGAACTTTGAAATTTTGAATATAGGATTGCTATAACATGTAATTGTGCACCTCCCTTTTTAGTTGCAATCGGTCGCCCCATATACAAAGTGGGCTTATATATATATATATACACACAGAGTGGATGTATAAATATGTTCTTAAATTGTGCATTTTTTCCTTTAAAAAGATTGAATTATGTTGTTCTTATCTTCCGGTTAAGGTTTTTATGCCTTTGGTTAACCTGCATGCAATAGTTGTAGAATTATCAACAATTTAAAAGTTGTTTAAGTACGACTAAGCCTAATTTTTTTACCATAGCAGCCATATTTATTTATATTTGAAACTTAGTGGAATAGTGAATTAAGTCAGTTTCTGCCCCTTCAGTGTCTTTTTGCCGAATGGGACCAAAAGTAATCTTTCGGTTTTGAGCATTGAAAAATCTGCCTTCTCGCTCGTTGGCCGAGTTGCTTGTGTTTGCTTAGGAAGTCTAATTTTAATTATGTAATTTTAGACGTTTGTATTAACAGATATTTCCGAAATCTGAATTAAATTTATTAGGATGCATCAAAAGTGCAGAGTCATTTCCTATGGCATCCCTCTGGAATTCCGAAGCGAGGCATAAACAGGTTGGCAACTTGGACCAAGTTTGCATTTGGTCCAAAGGGAGAAGGTGGCAGCGGGCTGTCAAGTTGACAAATGTCCAGATGTTCAGTGAATCTAATTATACATACAGATTTTGCGCACAATCATTCGAAACGTTGAGGAAGAGAAGAAACGAGTTAGTTATATCGCCAGGCGAATCTTCTTATGAGATCCAATAGCAGAGGATAGCAAGAGACTGAGTAACACTTTCCCAGGAATTCAATGTAAATACCTAAAAAAAATAGGGACATTCATTTAGAATCTCAAAGACAGAAACAAACAAATCGGCAATCTAGACCAAAGGCAATTTATTGGGAAGTTAAACAGCAAGAATCAACGTTACATTTGTCAGTTTTTCAGAACTAGTTTCAATGGTTTAACTACAGAAGAAGTTTCCTCAGCTAACAAGTGCAAATTAACGAGTGTAATTCTCATGTTGTCGATTGGCAGATAGTTTTTCAGATTGACAATTGTTTAGGTTGATTTTCAGTGTCTTGGTGCCAAAATGACAGACCGAAAGGCCTAAATAAAATAAAAAAATTACTGAGTGTTTTTTCGCTTTAGAAATATCTTTAAATAAGTTTCTCTACAATTTTCCAGGCATTACGGTATGCCAATTACATAACATTCACTGATTTGGCAGTGTTGCCTCTGCAACAATTTTGCCATTGAGCTGTTCTGCAGTGATGTCTGAAAACTCTTGGCTCACTAGTGATCAGTGGCCTTGAAAGTCGCCAGTGCTCTTCGGTTACAGTCAATGGTGTCATTCAGCTTCATTTCAATTTCATTTTAACAGTTTATCTAATTTAGTACGCTGCTCCACACGAGTGACCGCAAGTCAGAAGTAATCGTCATTAACTATAAGTCTGATGACCAAAGTGTATATCACCTGTCTGTAGTTCCGCTATAGCCAGTCTGTAGTTCCACTGTAAGTCAGTAATAACCCTCGTTAACAGCAAGTCCCCGATGACCAAAATGTAGATCACCAGTCTGTAGTTCCACTGTAAGTGAGTGATAACTATCATTAATATACTCACTGATGACTTATAGTGATTTATAGTGGTCATCTTACTCACTGATGAGTCATCATACTCACTTAATACTGACTTATAGTGGACATCATACTCACTGATGAACAAAGTGTAGATCACCAGTCTGTAGTTCCGCTGTAGCCAGATTGATCTTGTTCCGCTATAGCGAGTTTGGACTTCCACTTTAAGTCAGTAATAACCGTCATTAATTGTAAGTCACTGGTGGCCAAAGTGTAGATCACCAGTCTGCAGTTCCACTGTAAGTGGGAAATAACTGTCATTAGTGTACTCACTGATGAATTATAGTGACTTGTACTGTTCATCATACTCATTGATGACCAAAGTGTAGATTACTAATCTGTAGTTCCGCTATAGCCAGATTAATCTTGTTCCGCTATAGCCAGACTGTAGTTTCACTTTAAATCAGCAATAACCGTCACTGATCGCCAAAGTGTAGATCACCAGTCTATACTTCCGCTATAGCCAGTATGTAGTTCCACTATAAGTCAGTAATAACCAACATTAACTATAAGTCACTGACGATGAAAGCGTATATCACCAGCCTATAGTTCCACTATAGCCAGATTGATCTGGATCCGCTAGAGCCAGTCTATAGTTACACTGTAAGTCAGCAATAATCGTCATTAACTGTAAGTCACTGGTGGCCAAAGTGTAGATCACCAGTCTGCAGTTCCACTATAAGTGAGAAATAACTATCATTAGTATACTCACTGATGACTTATAGTGACTTGTAGTGGTCATCATACGCTCTGATGACCAAAGTGTAGGTTACTAATCTGTAGTTCCGCTATAGCGAGACTGTAGTTCCACTTTAATTCAGCAATAACCGTCACTGATCGCCAAAGTGTAGATCACCAGTCTATACTTCCGCTACAGCCAGTATGTAATTCCACTATAAGTCAGTAATATTAGTAATAATTAACTATAAGTCACTGACAATGAAAGCGTATATCACCAGTTTATAGTTCCGCTACAGCCAGATTGATCTGAATCCGCTAGAGCCAGTCTGTAGTTACACTCTAAGTCAGCAATAATCGTCATTAACTGTAAGTCAGTGATGGTCAGTGTAGATCACCAGTTTGTATTCCGCTATAGCCAGATTGATCACCACTAACCAAACGCCACTGATGACCAAAGCGTAACTTGTATAGGTCACTTGTATTTGAAATTGATGTGTAGAATATCAAATCTAAGGAATGTGTTTATCTCTTTGTGCTACGTAACATAAAAAACAAAGTGATATTTTTTAAATTAAAGAAAAACTAGAAATTTAAATTTCAAAACTTTCAAAACTCAAAATCCATTAGTGTAACCGATTTATTTGAGGTGAAATTCATTCTATTTCAATCAAATTCAAATAAGATACAGCTTTCGCTTTTGATATTCCGTTAACAATTCATGCATGGACTTCATACAAAGGAAATAAAAAGGAATTATGGGCCGCATTTTCGTGTGATTATATTTCAATAACAACATATCTTACATGAGAAACAAAAGCGAGTGCATAATCTGAAGTTCTTACATCTGTTTGAACGGAAGCAATCGTATATCTGAAATCACCGATGCATAGATACTGGCGGAAATCAAATTCTTCGTATCCTTGGGGTATAAAATTCGTCAGTATATAATTAAAAAAAAATCTGATGTGTACACTACATAACTTCTTGGACGAAATATTAAATTATACGCATTTTTCTTGCATTTCATTTAAACTTATTGAATTAAATCTACACTTCATCGATAGCGCGTAAACCACAATAGAATAAATGCACTCTTTAAAATTCACAGTATTTGTTAACCATAGTGACACTCTGGCGCTAGGTTCAATAAAAAGGTATCAGGTATCACCGTATTGCTGGCATATAACTACTAAGAGTTTTGACCAGTATATTAATAATTGTACCACATTAACATTTGCTTACAAAAATAAGATGCACTATTTATAAAGTGCATCATCGCACAGAGGCGCAAATACAAAATCATGAGTTTAAATACAATAAGTAATATTAATCACTTAAGAGCGTTACATCTCATTCATTTTTTAACTCAAAATGCACAAAAATTATGTTTATCATCTGAAGAATTATCTAATTGTTGCCAGATGTTCCACTCAAATACTATAATAAATCTAAAACGATGTACAAAAGAAATTAAAGAAATAAACAAACAATAGCAACCAAAAAACAGACGATTCAGTATTGCTCGTTCAATTAATTCAATCCTCACTTCGTGACAAGGCATAAAATCTCAAAATATCCATATTAAAAATTACGAAGTAAATCTTAAACTCTTATTTCCTCGAATAAATTCCGGAATGGATTATGTATGATTTAATTCGCCATAATAAAAGAAGGCGTTATCTTTATTGTTGCGAAGCCGAATTTCCCTAGATTGGCAACAATTCCACTATTCTGCTAAGTTTCAAATGTAAACAAAGATGGCTGCTATGGTAATAATAATTAAGTTTAGCACTTAGGCAACTTTTAAATTGTTGATAATTCTACAAATATTGTATGCAGATTTACTAAAGGCATGAAAAATGCATTCAGGTATCGATCTATGCACACTGCACGAAGAAATAAAGCATTACATCTCTGTTAGAAGAACTGCTTGGGAAGTAAATGAACTTTCGGTAGATTAGTAGTAAATAAGTAGGTAATAATTACTCAGATATTAATAGTTCAATACTTGCTGGTTATTAAGTAATTGTAAATACTAATAATAATGCAAAAGTTTGTTAAATGTATAATTACTCCTAAATATAACTGTTAGTGCATGTAGCATTACTAATGAGTGTAGCAGTATAATAATATAACTTATAATATAGGTAGTATCAGCAAAAATAAAGTAATATTATAAATAGTATTAGTATTAGAATGCATATTATTTTGAGGTAAGTATAAAAACTTATATTATTTGTAAGTATAGATAATACTACTTATAAGTATAGTAGTGAATGTAGGTAGATAATAGTAGTAACTGTAGTAGTTAGTGGTAGTTAGCACTATATCCGCTATTTGTAGTGATATCTCATTAGTTAGATTATGTTATCTGAATATGGCAAAGCAAAAAGGGCTGTCTACCTAAGAGAAGGAAAGCCTTCGTGGAGAGCTTTTGTGTGGGAAACTAGCTCATATTGACGTTACATTTTTTTAATGGCCGGACGCTTTATTAATATCCATTAGCCTTGAACCACTACAAGGGTAGGAAGTGTTGGCCGTTTCATTTTGGAAGCGCCTAAAAGATGGCCACCGTTGCCTCCTATGAAGAGACGGACAGTTACAACCATTCCGGGATTCGAACCCGGGCCTATCGCTACGGCACTGAAAGACGTTTTTAATTACTTAAAGAAATTGGGCACTATTATAGCCATTTTATACGCATGACTAGCTATATTATATGTAATGTATGTCATATGTAATGTATTATATGTAATGTATACTCTTATATTGTAGGAATACCTGTCAATTTGTATAGATTGGAATTGTTTAACAAAATCTGCAATTTTGTGCTATATAGAATTGAAGAGCAAAAAATTTAATATTTTAACTGGAATGAAAAATCAGTTGCAGTTTTATTTTTTAAAACATGTACATTTGTAGTATGATGGATTGGTAAATATTCTAACTGTAATGAAAAATTAGTTGCAGCATTTGATACATGTGTATTTATATGGTATCATTGATTGGTAAATAATATATACTGAATAATTATGTATTTCATGTATATTATAATTTGGAATTAGTTCCCGTTTTTCAGTAGACGTTTTTAATTACTTGAAGAAATTGTGTAATATTGTAGCCATTTTATAAGCACAATTAGATACATATAATGGATAAATTATAGCATTTTTTGAAATATGTGCTTTATGTTGTTGGAATACCTGTCAATTTGTATAGAATGGAATTGTGTAACAAATCTGTCGTTTTGCACAATTTAGAATTGTATTGAAAAAATTTAAGAATCGGTTTCCTTTTTTTTTTCTTTTTCTTTTTTTTTCTTTTTTAGTCCAAACGGGTTTTGTCCCTGAAGAACTATTGTTTTCGTTTTTGCGATTTTACGTCGGAAATACTAAAAGTCTGCATCACTTTTCAAACTGTTGCCACAAAATATTGCAGAAATGTACTATATTTAAAGAAGTTAAAATAATGAAGAATGTGCATAAATGTATGTATATTTCTCCATATGTGATAAAACAACGATACCTAGAGCCATCCAATCCAGTTTTGAATAACGTACGTTTCCACTCGAATATGCGCCTCTGGAAGCCCGAATTTGGAATTTGTTTTATTATATACTTCATATTTTGTAAAACTTTAACGAATTTTTGATGAGCAAACTGAACGATTTAAAAGTGAGCAATGGCAACACTCTACGAAAAAAAAATCCTTTTTATCTCCAACTCGCGGAACTGTGTATCGGAAATTCTAAAGATAGACTCATTTTAAAATTATTTTGCTATATTCCTGTTGAACTGAATTTTATGATTTAAGTGAGAAGAACGTGATATTTAATAAATAAACGTTAAAAAACGCCTCGCTGGACGTAATTTAAAATCTGAAACCTTTCAGATTTTTGTTTTTGCTTTTGTTTTTATCTGGGAGGCAAGTTATTATTTACACAACGTTTGCTTCTGTGGATAATAGTAAAATAGTATACATATTACTATGAACTTCCCAAATGCAAGTTCTTGATTGCTTTGTGGATAACTGCGACACAGTGTGGAAATTGCCATGGGCACACATAATGTGGTGTGCAAACTGCTAAGGATACGAAGTTATGATGTGTTGAAGTTGTCAAGTGTTTACGAGAACAACGAACTTAACAAAAGTGTACTTCAAATTTATCAAAACTTAACTTAGAATATAGTTTATATGACACAGCATCATAAACTTTGGGCTATGGAATTATCAATTGCCTGAACTGATGTGACTGGCCTACTCTGTGAATAACTGCAAAAATATTACGGACACACATCATTAGGTGTGTGAACTGATAAGAACACGAAGTTATGACATATTGGAAGAAGACAAAGGTTTAGAGACTGGTTAATATATAAGTTCCACTCTCCACAGCGTAGATCCCATCCATGATAATGTCACGATTAATTGATTGTATATATTTTTTCATACGGATTATTGTAAAGGTGACACTGTCAATTTAGCTTTGTGATATTAATAGGATTGATTCAATGAATGCCACGGGGGGTTGATGGTAGATTCTTTTTCCGTCGCATGGGCATAACTGTGATTGGTGTAGAACCTTAGGTCGCGGAGGTCCATGCGGACGGTGTTTCGGTTACTAACTACTAACCGACTGGGCGGCTTATTGATGCCTTCGTGAAGGACTTTCTAAGAAAAACTGGCTCGTATACATGCTACACAAGGGGAACACTACGGAAAGCAACCATGTAGCCTGCTAATTTACTTGTGTTCAAACACGGCCAAAGTGGAACTACCACTATATGGCGGTTTCAATCACTCGACACTGGTGGAGCAGCGTAACTAGTAATAGTCAAGTAATTACTAGTTAGTAATTATTCGCCTAGGAGCGAAATAGTTAGGAAATTATTAGGGATAGGACGATTCCTAAAATATTTTTTATGATTTCACCAATCCTTCGTTTCGAATCAAAGCAAAGTTTGAAAGCTGTGTAAATAATTTGCTTTGGTTTATGTGATTGCGACAAAGCCTCGAGGGCTGTCTGCCTAAGGGAAGGGATGCTTCACCGTCATAGCCTGAAGACTGCACTGCTGATTGTTTCAGCGTGTTTGTCGTAGTTTTTCGACGAGTGTAAACATGTCTTTGGAACTGTCCTGTGTAATAGTGCTTACTGGCGAATAAATTGTGTTTGATTCTTCATCAAGTGTTGTCATCCATTAGTCCAAATCCACGAGAACGTGAAACGCAACAATTTGTATATAGGAAAGTAAATATTTGTGACTACCGCTAAAAAGGCCGGGAGTTGCATAACTACTATAAACAACATCGAAACTACTTGCTTAAATCTGTTACGGTTACTTTGTAAGGTTTTAGTTTAAACTAACAAAGTTTTATGTTAATTTCTCTTTCCTATGAGCTCTTATTTCAACTTCCCGTTAGAATGAGCGCGCGTTTCAGCTTTATGCTAATTTGAAGGGGAGCCAAGTTTTGTATTCAAAAGGTTAGCCAGGAACTTCTCAGAGTGAGAGAGTTTTAGTCTTAGATCACTGCGGCTCTGTTCGACGTTCTCCTGACTAGCTAATATTTAAGTTCTAAGCTAATACTTATTGAAGCTTATACTTATTGTTCTAAGCTTCTACGCTAATACTTATTGAAGTAATCTAAGTGCGTTAGTATTAGCCAAATCTTGCTACGCACCATTGATCGTTTAGCATAGAGGCCAACCTCGCGTTTAAAACTCTGAGAGCAACGACTACTTAATTTCTACTCGCTTTATTTTAAATTATTTGATTGTTCAGTTTAGACCCAAGTGCGGTCATTATTTTCTGTTATCCCTTCCGAGTTGGGAAGTGGCTGTAAATAGCGGTTTAATAAAAGGGTAATTTTAATCCCTCCGTACGTGCAGTTATTCTGCCACTTCACCACAATTATTCTACATAGAACATAGCTGCATTCAGCTCCCTGTTCGAGATCACGACTTTGCTACGGTTACGAATATGTTCGCCAAAAGTATGCACAGAACACTCAGTCCTGACAACTTTGTTCGGATACCTGTGCGCAACAGCATTGCATAGTACGTATATAAAAATATTGCAACCATTTTTTTTCTTTCCTTTTCATGTGACCTTTTAAAGCGCGATATAAATAAACAATACTATCAGATTGGGTGGACGTATGAGGATTCCTGTATGTGAGGATTAGAGCTCAGTCTGATAGTTCCATCCCTGCCCTCAATGACGTGCAGTAGCCGTTATAGTCGTTGGCTACTTCTAAGGTCCCTTTATTAAGGAGGCACCTAATAAGTGGGCCACCGCAGACAGACATATTACATCCATGCCTTCTCCAGGATTCGAACCCGGGCCCTTCGGTAAGAGATTCAAAGTCGCTAACCACTTTTCTGACTGGGCGAGGCTTTTGCACACAATTAAATAAGGCTGTATTTAAGGAATTAGATATAGAGCCTAACGGGGAATTAGGTATAGGGCCTAACTAACATTTGCTGAGAGTCGTCCAATAAGCAAAAAGATTCAATGAAAAATATAGACAAGAAGATGGATATTATAAATAATATTGATATAAATCAGATACTGACTAATCACGAGCGTTTCCCTACTTATTTTAATCGGTTTTATTTGAAGAATAATGATAAATGCTTAGTATGTGATTAGTTTGGGAAAGCCAGGCACTTTGTCGATGAACGCAAGCTTACCCAGAGTTCCAGAGAGAAATACAGAAAGAATTTTAAGGAAGATTTTAAAAAGGAACTATTCAAATTTGAACGATTTTGCAAAGACAAAAATGAAGATTATAAACGGGAACAAAGAACTGGAATTCGTCACTCAGACTCGAGAGGGATAGCAATAAATTATGCCAGGAATATTGAATTTTGTATTTAGATAGCTAATGTTAGTAGAATTATAATTAAAATTGTTTTACTTATCCATGCAGTACAGCACGAGACATATTTTAAGAGAAAACTACGCCGGAAAAGTAAAAATACAGGAGCACGTGCATTTAACGTTTGATAAATAGATGTCTCGTAATTTTTATTTAAATTGAATAAATGTAATTGACTACCATGTTAGCTGTAACCGTAATTCCATCCTCTTATTGGTTTCCAGAAATGTCGAGAAGCAGAAAATGCTAGAACTATCTCGCGCGCTAGATTGAAAGCTATATAAAGGCCAGAGAGAGAACATCTCAGCTGATTTGTTTAGTTAGCTGCTGTTGTTATTGTCGCGAATTCAAGGTGAGATCGGATTAGCTTTCTCTTTTAAATGCGCTGTGAATTACGTTCTATTTAATGTACTCGCGTTCTACCGATTATTACTGCTTGGTATTGTGAACACTTGTACGAATCTTTCTGAGGGAAATTCCAGCGTTTTGTTATATTTCTTGTGATAAGAAAAAATTTTATTAACTTTTTAACGACTTGTGTATTCAGTCTATTACGAACCCGTACGCATGCAACAATATCTTTATAAAGTGTAATAAATTTCAAATTTATATGTACACTGAGTACAAGAAAAAAGGGACAGTTCTATGTCTCCCGTAGCACTGGGTCGATTGAACGAAATTTTACTTGCGTTTTTCATATCTCGATTTATAGACGCACGCAACAATATTCAGAAATTCTTGGACAATGTTTCATCTCATTTTCATTATAATGCTGTTTATCACTTCATAGCTGTGTATGCCATAAAAGCGCTTTTCCGTACCTCGGTATGAAAGCATACTTATATTTTCCGAAATCAGTTTCCATCTCGCAAAAGCAACCTTTACAAATATCCAGCCACTTTAATGCCGCCGGATTAGATAAAGCTTTAGTTTGCCACTCTGATTATCAAAGCTCTCACCAGCGTCCGAATGATAATTGACTAAGATAGGGCTTCCTCGCTGCGTGAACTGAATCACACTACGAGTCCTCCCTCCCCGCAGAACTGGGGCCGGGGTTCAATCCCTTCCCCAGAACCTTGGAGGGATTGGCACCACCGGCGCAACGCACCTGAATCCACAGAGCGTCATTGGTAGTTAATTTGCTACCTACCAGTCGCTCGGGCTGCCCGTCGCAGAGGGCCATTACCCAGCATACACGGGACGCCACCCTGGGCTACTAGTACCACTCTACTCTAAGACTTGCCAGACCCCGGTCGGCCAATAAGTGACCTTTCCGGAGCCCCCAGAACTACTAGGTTCGTAATTTGTATACCCCTGTGGCCGCGACTGCGTAGGTACAGATCCTAGCCAGTAGCTTCCCAGAATTCTCTGCGTCGACCCCTGGGGGTGGTCCGAATGGTAAAATCGCTGAACGCTGGTAGTTCCGGCGAATGGTCTGGCTGCATGTTCGTTTTCGTGTTTATGCCCATGCATAACGTGTTTACAAGCCACTCGTCCATGAAGCCACCCGTCCCTTAGGCAGATAGCCCTAGTGTGTTTTGCCATAATAAACTGAATCAAACAAAACTGATTATCAAAGCAAATGAAAATTACATTCTGTTACCCAGGCGAAAGTGCCAGAACCTTTATAAAGCTACTTTCTGTAGGTTAGACAATGATCTAGAAAAGGGTGGGCGCACTTTATGCCGGGTCAACTTTTTGAAATTTCTGTTTTGATGAAGCGGTCGACTGGCGTAAGGGTCCGTTATGATGCGTTGTTCTTTTCGAAGAATGGTTAATTTGAATAAAAGTGCCAGCACTCTATAGCAGGACACAATTATGAGGAAGTCTCGGGTGCTGTTGTAAGTAAAAAAAATCATCGTGCGAAATAATCTGTATAAGAAGCTTTTTTGCATTCATTTTATATCTGGTTATCAAGGCTGTTGGTTATGTTAAGAGGATTTACGTTGTAAACCACATTATAGCGAGAAAAAGTTGTATTTAATTTAAATTTTTTTTTTATTTATGTAGAGCAAGAAGCAGAGCTCGTTAGATCCCCCCTTCCAGTTTTCTTTTCTTTTTTTTTTTTTAAATCGTGTTCAGACAAGACTAACGTTGCGACTAATGGATTTAATGATGGTAATAAAAGTAAGATTTTTTTTTAAAAACCCACTTCAGAATGTTTTCTAATCAGCCGTTTCGATTGACTGAAAATCCCAAGCGCTTTCAGAATAAACGTTATTAATGAAATCGTTGCGCAACAAGATTTCATTGATAATTAATCCGAGCGATTTATTTTATTGGCAGTTTTTCTTTGATGAAATGAGTGATTTTGTATTTAATTTGCTTAAAACATTTTTTTAGAAGTTAATGTTTATAAGCATTAAATATGACTTTTTTTTTCATATCATTTTTCAGCTTTTTTAAGCTCATTTAAGATTTACGCATCACGTGATTTTCGTAACTCGATGCAATTTTGATTAGCTGAAATGGCTTCGAACAATTACTTCAGAAATTTTCACTTAGATTAAAAAATAAAAACTGTTTGAAATGAAAAGATTTCATTAAATGTATTTTTTAAATTTCATTATTTTCTGTACAGTTGTGAATTTTAGTGATTTTGTTCAAAACATTTTCTAATTCTTATGTATGTTATTCATATTATTATGTAGATTTCTGAGCTTTTAGAAAAGAAAAAATAAAGCCTATTTTACAAAATAGCAAAGAAAAACAAGAACACTTTTTAATAGGAAGTTTTGTAAAAATTCAGATCTTTAATTTAATTCAAAACTTATGCGTATGAATAATATAATGTACGCTTGTGCGATATTAAAAATTTTGAAGAGATTTTTGGGTAAAAGCCTCGGCAGTCCCTTTGTTATAAAGTTCTTGATTTCTGGAGTTCGCGGATCGAGCATTTTGCAATGTTTCCAACTAAATAAAGTTAGAATAGTGCGGTTTTTGCGTACTTATGTAATTCTGAATATGCGAAAATCGGATCAACACCTGTATTTACATATATTTACAACACGTGTGACTTAGTTGGATTGGATTTTGGGTTTTGAAAGTTGGATTTTGGGTCTTCTTAGTCCGACTTCCTTAAAGCGTCCGATACCTGACGACTCAAGAGGTAAATTGTCCGATTTAAGTTGGCTTTTCTAAACCGTCCTGCGCATACTCATAGGATTTAGATGGGAAGACGGAGATATTTCATTCATGCGCATTCTGAAGTTGGATCAGAAGACGGAGATATACTGAAGATTAGAAGGGAAAACGGAGATATTTCATTCATGCGCATTCTGAAGTTGGATGGGAAGACGGAGATATACTGAAGATTAGATGGGAAAACGGAGATATTTCTTTCATGCGCATTCTGAAGTTGGATGGGAAGACGGAGATATACTGAAGATTAGATGGGAAAACGGAGAATTTCATTCATGCGCATTCTGAAGTTGGACGGGAAGACGGAGATATACTGAAGATTTGATGGGAAAACGGAGATATTTCATTCATGCGCATTCTGAAGTTGGATGGGAAGACGGAGATATACTGAAGATTAGATGGGAAAACGGAGATATTTCATTCATGCGCATTCTGAAGATTGGATGGGAAGACGAAGATGTACTGAAGATTAGATGGGAAAACGGAGATATTTCTTTCATGCGCATTCAACTGAAGATGCACATCTATGTTCAAAACGTTCGCGCATAATTGTTCTAACAAGTTATGCTACTTGGACACTTTCGAAATAACGTCCATTGAAGCACACACATTTATACCAGAGCTTCTGGTGTTTATTAAAATATTAGTAGAAGGTCTCAGATGGTATTTTTAATTTGTAAGGTTTGTCCTAAGTTTATTAACAGTTATTTTAAGTTTTGTATCTTTCCTATCTTATTCTAATTTCAGCTTACAATTTCCTGCCACAAAGAAATTTCAGAAACGCAGTTAATGCAAATGAGAAAGGGTACTATTTAAGTCGTGACTTCACCGACTTCGAGAGATCATTGCCGGTGACCTAAATGCAAAAAGCAGGCATTGGAACTGTAGAGGAGAGACCCCAAATGGAGACGTTCTGCATGAATATCTAATTAATCACGAAGTTAAGCTCATAGCACCAGATCAGCCAACTCGAATTCACCATAACGGAGTAGGAGATATATTGGATATTGTCCTGTTAAAAAATATAAATATAAACCCAGTATTGGAAGTGCAGGAGGAGCTAAGCTCAGACCATCTACCGGTTAAGTTTTACGGCATATATCAGCCTCTAATGAATACGAAATACAAAACAGACTGGAATAAATGTGAAAATTTATTGGCAGATCACCCTATTACTTACAATTTCAATCATAGTGGAGACATAGAAGGTGCTCTTCATTCATTTCAAAATAAAATTCAAAATGCTATTAAAAGTGCTTCATACAAATGTAAAGCAAGTGATATGTTCACCCTCCCTGACAGTATACAGAGAATAAAGAAAGAAATAATACTCGTAAGCGATGGCGACAAACATTAAACCCGTTTGACAAAAGACAGCTAAATTATTTAAACAGAAAAATTAAAGAGGAAATTAGTAACTTTAGATCCGAAAGACGGGAATCTTTACTTGCAAGTATCGATATTTTTCCAAACACGGTGTGAGATATTGCACGATCACTAAGGAAGAAATCATCCAACAGTAAAGCACCGTTACATCACATGGGGAGAATATTCCAATCCGAGGAAGAAAAAGCAAATCTCATGGCCGACGTACTCGAAGATGTATTTAAGCCACATCAGTTAGAAAATAGTGAACATGAACAAGACGTAGAAGAAACAGTTATTCAGTTAAAAGATCGCATCCGGTAAGATTTTATAAAATTCACTACCCCAAGTGAAGTGCGTGCAATTATCCATAATCTAAAAACACGAAAAGCAAGCGGCTTTGATTACATAAGTAATACCGCGCTTAAAGCACTTCCACCTAAATGTATTGTGCAGTTAACGCAGATCTTTAATGCTTGCATAAGACATGCACATTACCTACAACAGTGGAAGCACTCAATTATAATTACTTTGCCCAAGCCAAGAAAAGATCACTAAGATCCAAGAAATTATCGACCCATCAGTTTATTGCCATCAATAGGGAAAATCTTTGAAAGAATATTGAATAAAAGATTAACATATCACCTAGAACGATTGGACCTCATAGATAAAAATCAATTCGGCTTTAGACGCGGCCACAGTACAACTCACCAAATTTTAAATTTGGTAGAATACATTGCTGATAATTACCAGAGAAAAAGAGCAGTCGCTGCGTGCTTCCTCGACTTCGAAAAAGCATTCGATAGAGTGTGGCACGCAGGGCTGTTTTACAAGCTCACCAATTTTATGCTGCCTGTAAGCTTAATACATCTTTTCACGTCCTATTTAAAAAGAAGGACGTTTCAAGTGAGATACGGATCTACTCTGTCAACAAAAAGAATTATTTATAGCAGCGTCCCTCAGGGGTCAATTCTCGGTCCAAAATTTTTTACAATCTACATTAATGATCTCCCCAATTCTCTGGAAGCAAGAAGTCTGAAATATGCAGATGATGCAGTTGTTCTGACCACCTCAAGAAACCCCCAACGTGTTATTAATAACCCACAGTTTAAAATTAACATCATTAACAAGGGGTGTCAGTTATGGAAGATTTCTTTAAACCCTACAAAGTGCTGCGTTGTTTTATATCGCCGGTACAGAAGACTCAGGCTTGTTGATACCAAAATCTCCATTAATAATGTTATTATTCCGAGCGCCAGCTCTTGCAAATACCTGGGTGTATATATGGATGAACGTCTTAATTTTCATGATCACATGACGCACGTTATTAACAAAACTAACGCCGCATATATGGCTTTATATAGTTTGCTGGGGCGGAAATCTACTTTAAATATCAGAGTGAAAAGAATCTTATTCCTTACACTCATTAGACCCATCATGATATATGCAGTACCGGCTTGGGCCACCGGAAATAAAACTGATCGAAATAAACTGAACTGTCTTCAAAATAAAACTTTAAGGTCCATAGCAAACGCACCATGGTACTTGCGTAATTCTATTATCCACGCTGATCTAAAAATCACGCCACTACAAGATGCAATCCTTACCTGAACGCATTAATTTTTTACCTCGATGGAAAATTCAGCATATCCAGCAATCAGACAAATTTCTAATTATGATCCTACTGAAGAGCACGTTATTAAAAGACCATCCATCATAATTCTTCCTGGTGGTGATGTAAATATTGTAAATTATTACTGAATGTGTATTTCACTGTGTATATCAATCATCATCTCATGGACTTACGCATTTATTGAGGCCTGGTAAAGCAGGTTGAGGACTTAGCCCATTATCACCATATTTAACAAAGATTTTTTCAATTTTCTTAAGTTAACATTATTAGTACTAAATGAATTAAGTGACTATTAATGTATTGTATATAGTTATTGCAAATTGTATTTTCATCTATGCAAAATATCACCAGGAAGATTTTCTGTGTTTCTCCTTTCTATATACCTTTCCTTCGCACCTTAGCTTGATTTTTCGCCCATCGGTGCAGAAAGACTCAGCGGGTGCGAAACAAGACATCTGTCTACCTTGTCTATCTGTCTGTTTGTATATCTCGAGAAGTAGAAAATGCTAGAATTAGCTCGCGCAGCAGTTTAAAAACTACTTAAACCCGGAGAGAAACATCTCAGCTCAGAATTAACTCAACCAATCAGAATGCAAAGTGTGCTTTACTCCGATTCGTCCTTTGTTAGCATGTGATTTCAGTGTGACAAGACTGTGTTTGTGTTACGCGTTTTACTTCACTATTGACTGGACTCGTGTATGTTGACCGAGCAGTGCTCATTTATTCGCACTTTGTGTTTTGACCGGAGCCGATGTTTAACTACGGACTTTGTGTGCCATGACCGTCCAGTCCAGTCCAGTCCAGTCAAGTATTGCCGGAATATCGTAGCAATTGCACGATGTGTCCGGCTCCTGATAATTTGCCCAAAAGGCACATGATATGGGTAGGTCCAGGTAGGTGAAATACATACACGAGAAAGGAGGGGGGGTGACCATGCATCACCAGGTTTAGAAAAACCAAAAATGATCACAATCGGCGCAGCGACAAGGAGAGAGAAAACGCAAAACCAGACAAATGGCCTAGAGCGCAAGAAATATAATGCCATGACCGAAGCCTTAGATCGAGCCAATTATGCCAAATTCTACATCAAAAAGCGGTGAATACGTACCTTATATGTAATGCCTTCAAATGCTATCACAATTAACGTAGCTTAATGTTTACCACAAAGAAATACTGCTAAAATTGCAAGTCATCTGAATTTAACATCATAATTTAACATCATATATTGCTATCTCGGATATGCTGATCATACTAATTGCAGATTTTCAAAATCTTCAAATGCTCTTTCCCGACAACTTCGCTGCTGTATTCACGTCCACGGATGATAGGTGTAAATCAGTTACACCTTAATCATCATTCAAGCAATTGGCCCAAGGGCGGAAATTTAATGAAGAGTGAAAACCGTAATGGTCATGCTTTGTCTTAAACAATCGATCTACGATCTACTTCGAGAGAGAGAGAGTCTGATTCCCTGACTAGAGCGCGTTTGCCTTTTGACTACATCTCTCTTAGCTATTGCTACGCTCGGCCATACCTTAGGCCCTTGTTTGGCTTCGCCGATTTAATTAATACTTAGGGGCCAACCAGTTAGATCTCTGATAGCTTCGGCTATACCTTTCAAATAGCTTAGTTAAACTAATTTTAGTTTAAATTATTATTTAAATTATTATTAAATTAAAATTTTAAGCCCGAGTGGAGGCTTTGTGTGAAGTTCCAAGTAGGAACTGATCGTAAATATACTGAAAAATAAAGGGTTGTAAACCCTCTTTAAGTCTTACTTGTTCTGTTAACACACTTAAGCGATTATTCGCTTGTTAGTGTTTGTGGGGTTCTAAATTAGAACTTTAGGATTAAATAAGTAAAACCCCACAACTTCCTTGTACGAAGTAAAAAAAAAAGTATTGTGATCGCGAAAAATTTCCGGTATCATATTTCAAAGAAAATATCCATTTTGACCACTGTCGAACGCAATGAACGTTAAAATTTTGTATATAGGACTGCATGTAGATGTGCGAATGTACTGTAAATGTACGGAGGATGACTAAAGATGACCTGCTGTCATAAGAAATAGCGCCCCACACCATCACACCAGAGGTTATGGCTGTATGCCTTTGTAAAACAAAGGATGATTGGGACTGCTGGCCCCGTCTCTTCAGACACGAACACGGTGGTCATCTACTTCAAGAGTGAAGAGGGATTCATCGCTGAACACTATACGTTGCCAGTCTGATGGCAGCCATGATGATCGGCTGCGACACCTGTCCAGACGACTCCGGCGATGTTGTGGGGTCAAAGGCAAACGTCTTAAAGACCTCTGTGAGCGTAACCCGGCCTCAGACAAGCGCCGTGAGATGGTGGACGGTACCACGGGAGATATAGACGTGGTTGTAATGCGTTGAATAGTAGACGATGATACCGTTGGGGCGGTTCGGGCCTGGCGAACAATCATCCTATCTTGCCTCGCATTTGTGCTCCTTGGCCTTCCAAAGGGCTTTCATTTCGTTGGCAATTCCCTTGTAGCAACCGCTGCTGCGAACATCTTTGCACAGCAGTGTCTGTACGCTGCAGGTGGCGGCCTATTACTCGGTATGACCACCCAGCTTCACGCAACCCTATAATGCGACCACGTTCGAAGTCGTTTACTTGTCTGTCTACATTAACCGCAGCTTTGAGTCTTACTTGCATAATTTTCTTGAAGTTAAAGCAGAGTTCTTGAACAACAACAACAAAAAACAAACAAACAAACAAACAAACAAAAAAACATGTGTTTTCTTGTAAATTTATAACAGAAACTTACGATAGAAGTCAAAGCTTTATAGATTTCGATGTCTTCACGTTTCCAGTCATTAAATTCTCGTAGAACGAAAGAAAAAAAAAGTATTAAAACTAAACCACTTTCTCATCGGAATAAGAAATTTTTTATTATTTAAAAAAAAGATAAACGTACTGGAACGTATTAATATTCTCAGAATTTTTTTTCTTGTTGATTCAAAATCGTTCATGCTTATATTTTTTTACTATCAGAACTATCGTAATATTATTATTTCAGTTCTGTGATGTAATAAAGACGTATTTACTCGTGTTTGATTTATATTCTCGAAACGCTTTAAAAATGAAATTATTCTTGGCGGGACGGATTTATTATTTTGCAATTTTTTTGTTCAAGTTTCTTTGCATGTTGTGACATTGTTTCATTATACATATCTGCACTGTTAAGTTCCCAGACATGATTTGATTGATTGAGCGTGATAACCCAAGCGCGTCTACAAGTGATGCGATCATTTTAAAGTGGTTTTCAGCGCCGCAAAACATACCAAAAAAAAAAGAAATAAGAACATAAAATCTGGATTAACTTACTTATGGAAGAGTAATTTCGATATTTTACAGCTTGTGTGGGGTGAAGGTTAATGTACGCAAGAGAAAATTTTAAATATTTTGAGGTTAAGATAGTATTTTTTAGAAGGAGTAAAAATCGGAGTGTCTTCATTTGCATTTTATTTTAAAATTTTATTATAATGAATACTTTTTAGAGAAAATATTCTTTATTCACCGCTGCAGAAGAGAGAAAAATAATTATCCTTGCGTAGTTCATTACTCCAAAATAATTAAGTTTTTCTTGTATATCTTATTGGGCTGTTTTGTATTGCTGTTTCTTTACTTAGCAGCTGTCATTTGCTATTTTCGCGCTCCAGCGGCCGAGCGGTGAAATCACCAAATACTAGTAATTCGGACCTGGGTTCATTCTGAGCGAACGGCCTGGTTTCATGAGCGTTTTCGTGTTTTTCCCTATATGTAACGTGTAGAAAAAAAGTTTACTTCAGAAAGTCTTCCACGAAGGCATCCGTTCCCTTAAGGAGATAATCCCAGTCTGCTTTTGCCATAATCAGCTAGAATGAAAGAAAGAAAAGAAAATCTGAAAGTTTTCAAATTTTATATTACGACCGAATACTTTGCGTGTTTTTTTTTTTTTTTCATTTACAGATACATACATGTTTCGAGAGCATAAAAGCATAGGGCTAAAGCCCCTTTGGGTTAAAAATATTTAAAACCAGCATATCATTAGAATTTCCGATAGACAGTCTCGCGCGTTGGAGATAAAAATGTACTGTAATGCCATCTCTCGCTTTAATCAAAAATTCGTTAAAGTTTTATAAAATATGGAACAGACAATAAAACAAACTCACCCATGTTCGTGTGGAGGACTATGTTATTCAAAATGTGATAGCTTTAGATACTGTCGCTTTTACACAATACGGGAAACATGCATACATTCATGCAGGGTCTTCATTATTTAGATTTTTTAAATGTAATATAGGGCAACAATATTTGGTGGCAACAGTTTGAAAACTGATATATTGCATTTAAGTGAATTAACGTAAAATGACATTTCGAGACGAATAGTCCATCTGGGTTAATACCCTTTTGGGCTAAAAACTATTTGCTGTCTTTGATAGCCTTGGTTACTCTCTCCTATTAGGCTATTTTGCACGAGGGGCGGTTTCACGCCTTTTATTCAATAAGGTCTTGTGACGTACCTATAAAGTCTCATTTGATGATACGTAATTATAAGACGATGATAGTTTAGCCACTAAGGGTAACCTATCTCAGAAAAAGAATTAGGAAAAAATAATAAAGTATTGATTAAATGAATAAATAGGAATAACTGAAAATGAATATAAAGTATTGATTAATGAATAACTGAAAAAGAATCAACTATTGAGTAATGAATAAATAGGAATAACTGAAAAAGAATAAGGTTCTGATTAATGAATAACTAGAAATAGGTGAAAAAGAATAAAGTATTGAATAATGAATAAATATGAATAGCTGAAAAATAATAAAGTACTGATTAATAAATAACTAGAAATAACTGAAAAAGAATAAAGTATTGATTAATGAATAAATAATAGTTACTGAAAGAGAATAAAGTACTGATTAATGATTAACTGAAAAAGAATATAAATCGTTGATTAATGAATAACTGAAAATGAATATAAAGTATTGATTAATGAATAACTGAAAAAGAATAAAGTATTGAGTAATGAATAAATAGGAATAACTGAAAAAAAATGAGGTACTGATTAATGAATTACTAGGAATAGCTGAAAAAGAATAAAGTATTGATTAATAGATAACTAGGAATAACTGAAAAAGAATAAAGCATTGATTAATGAATAAATAGGAACACATGAAAAAGAATAACGTACTGATTGATAAATGACAAGGAATAATTGAAAAAGAATAAAGCATTGATTAATGAATAACTGAAAATGAATATAAAGTATTGATTAATGAATAACTGAAAAAGAATAAAGTATTGGTTAATGAATAACTAACGTCTTTATTGGATTTCTAGGAAATGAATTTCAGTGGATTTCTGATTGCATGGTATTCTTTTTAAGTTTAAAATTTTGTATTACCCGACAAGACTTTTCCACATATTCTCTTCCCTGAGATTCTATCTTCGATAAAATAGTTAAGGGAATCACTGAAGCGTTGGAAGAACAATGTAACTTCAGTACACAATGCAATGTCTGCCACTTATGAGTAACTGCAGAACATCACATGCTTGGGAAAAATATAAAAGTTAAAATTCTGGGCTCAAAATAAAGTAATTTGTCTTAGTAATAGAAAATAATGGATCTATTTATTCTATTTGAATTTGGTTGCAGAAGTAAAATAGCTGATGAAAGCTGTCAAATTCTATTCGCTGAGGAGGAAACGGGAGTTGCGACTGAAGCTCACTTTTGGCGACAATAGGCTGATGCAAGATAGAGTTATAGAGTAAGAGCAGCTGTTGGCTTCAGAAAATAATGAGTAGTATAATGTAGTAATGAGCAGTAATAATGAGTAAGTATTGTTGGCCCATGAAAGCAAGTTTTTTGAACAACACTTTTCTTTACAGCCAATGTTCTTTATTAGCTTAAACTGAGTAATTCTGCAAAGACGCGAACAGAAACATTATTAATAATTATAATCGAGGAATTCTTGACCAAAAGGAGTCTTTAAAATTAACTTTTCTTTCTCAGTTATCTTTCAATCGGCGTGGGAAGCGGTGCAGACGTTTATCACGTTTTTAGCAACGAATCGCTAATAGATTATCTAAGATAGCTTGATTTGAAGATGCCACATGGACTCATTGGTGAGCCCTAGATAAAATTAATCGAAGCATGCTATTTTGTATTCTGAACAAAAGCAGATGAAGACAAAGAATTTCTATCCAATACACTGTAAATTTCAACTCTATTGATGAAAAATGTAATTTATTCAACAGTTTATTTTGGTTGAAGAGCGAAGGGTATACAAATCGAAACGATCTATGCAGTTAAGAGAAGTAGTTTGTTTATGTTTAGTTGAATATGGTAAAATGCTAGTGTCTACAAATTGTGTGATCTTAAATTAAAGGAATCGTAAGGGTAGGGTTCGTATGTTTTGCTGAAAAAATTCCACAAAAAAATATAATTGTTGATCTAAAATGAATTATTGTTATTATTGACTGTCGATTTACTATTGGATATGCATTTTCACAGTTTTGACTAAGGCGTGCTGAAAATATGAACATAACCAAAACTTACGTATTAACGTAACCATCTTAGTAGAAGTCGCCAAATTTTCAGAATGTGTCCAATTCTGGCAGTCTTGCGCATAGCCATTCTTCTGGCAACCATGCTCATAACAATCCTTCAGTCAACCAACGCCGCCATTTTCGTATGCGCTCCTTTTTGTTGTATTCCAAGTTCCACCGGTTTTTTTTATAAACAAGTGGTGATAGTTTTGGCCTTAGTTTTAAAATACGAGTTTGCGGAATTTGCTAGCAATGGAAGAAACTTAGGTAAAATTTCTGCAGGAATACAGGATTTTGATGAAATTTTTCTAAAGGAAAGAACGGGGAAATGTATTTCTCTAGATAGTCGCTGTTGCTGACGGTTGCACGAAGCCGGATCTCCGCAATTTCCTGATTTTTTTAAAGTGAAAACAGATCGCTGTGTACTTCGGGAGAAGAACAGGAAAAAAAAAAGGAAGTGTAGGATTTGAAGGAAGTGTTTTATTTTTTGATGTATCACATAATCCTTATTTAATAATTCAAATTAATATTTTAAATTGTTAAAGTATGTTTTCTTCTCACATATTGGTAAGGTTTACCAATACCAATATACCAACTTTGTACAAATATCGATAGTTTGGGAATCTTTCTAAAAAAAAGCACGAAAACCACCAACTTGCACCCGATAAGTAACTTTTACCTTTTCATCTGTAAAAACTCGCCAAACTGCGTCAAGGTGGTTGCTTTAACACATAAGCACTCATAACCATCATCACTGAAAACTTACCTGCCTCATTAGCTTTTTTGCTTTTCATGTTTATGGCGTTAAGACTACCTGTTAATCACTAATTTAGCGAAGTATATTTTATGACAGCCGAACCAACAAATATTCTAAAACTGGTCCTTATTACTGGCGAGAGAGTAATTCGATCAAAATTAGTTTCCATAACGGGAATACATACTGTTCGGTGTTAAGAATGCCTTTTAGATTCCCATATTAATCGTATGCATCAATAGATTAGAAAAGAAAAAGCTGGTTATATTAATTATTAATAACGTTTTCTTCCATTGAAATGTATCGAAATTCTAACTCGCTAAAATACATATTAAGAGAGGACATATTCGAATCAAAACCTTGAGAATCTTGAGAAAATATTTCAGATTCTGAGACTCGGTATCTTAGCACCTTCTTTGTCATTCGAATTTTAGAGCCCTAACCTTTAAACCCAAGTAAATAAATAAATAAATAAAATCTGAAAGAATTCAGATTTTAACGATCGCCCAAAAGGATTCGTAAGGTTTTTTATATTCTCTCTGAGCTCGCAGTTTACCAGTCTGCTGTTGAGTACATCTGCTAGCTTTATTATTAAGCACAATTTTCTTCGCACTTACGCTATATTCAACAGCAAAATTTCAAAAATTTTAAAAGCAACATAGCAGTATACGTTTAGTACTCCCGATGCAGGTTTAAGTGTTGACAGACATTTTTCTATTTTTTTCTTTTCAATTCATCATATTAATATTCAGTTTCCTTACTATGATGCCTCACAAAACTTTTGTTTTGTCTTTTTATGTGTTTCCTTCACTTATTAAATATCACGTTCTTGACGCTTACGCCACATAAAAGTCGCTTCCAAGAATCATAACATATTTAAAAACAGTATATCTTTAGAATTTCCGACAGACAGTCTCGCGCGCAGGATATAATAATATTTTATTGAATACAATGTTGCCACTGTACGCTTTCAAATCGTTGAGTTTGTTAATAAAATATTCAAATCGTTTTAGTTTATTAATAAAACATTCAAATCGTTGAATTTGTTAATAAGAAATTCATTTAAGTTCTGCAAAATATGAAATATAAAATTCGAAATTCAAAATTTGGGCTTCCAGGTACGCATGTTCGGCTGTAGGGCAACGTTATTCAAAATTTAATGACCCTAGGAACCATCCTTTTCTCACAATGCAATGAACAGACGAGACGTACATACATGCAGATTCTTCATAAAGTAATTTTTTTAAAGATATGACAGGGCAATAGTATTTGGTGGCAACAATTTGAAAAGGGATTCGCCGTTTATAATGGATGACATAAAATCGTGTTTCGAGACTGATAGCCCATTCGGTGTAACGCCCTTTTCGGCAGAGGGAAAAAATCATTAATTAATTATTTTAAATGAAAAATTTGAAAATATTGATTTAGACGGCCAGTAGAAGTGTTAATTAAAAAAAAAAAGGAATGGGACTGTTGCCATTCGTTAGCTGTATATCACTAACATCATGTCAGACCGCCCTGAACGGCATATTTATTTTCCTTCAGAAAAGAAGCATTCCATGTTTAATATTTAAATAATTATCCATACGTTTACAAATAAGTTTAAATTATTTTCTGATAAATTTATCAAATTCAAAAAAATAAACTTGAAGATCCACTAGGTACTCTTATATAGTATATATATATATATATATATATACTATATATAAATATAGTAATATATATATATACAATAACTGGTTAACAATAACTGGTTTTTCAATACTTCAAAAAGTTTTACTTTTGATTTTAGCATTTTTGTGATTTAAGTTTTTCCTTCCCTGTTTTTAAATCAAAAGAGGACTGGAAAATTCTTTTTTAAAATTATTTTTCAAATTTTGACAAATACCTTTTCGATGATGACTTTAAATTGAATTTCGGTTTCTTGGAGATGGTATATGGAAAGTTTTCTTATTATAATTTTTTGTGAATTATTGCTTTATTACTAATCTTAATTTGGCTATGTCCCCTTCCTGACTCATATGCGAATCTAAAGTGCGTTATCTGAAAACTGGTACGCATTGCTTCATTACGTAGGAGTAGCATTGCGGATACTTTTATCTAATCCCAGTTCAAAGTTTTAAACCAAGGAACCAATTCTATAAATATCTCTTTGCTGAAATGCGCACTTACTTTTCCTTCTTCTTTCCTTTTGCCTTCTTCTCGCTGTTTAAACTCGTGTTTCATGTTTCTCCGTTTCTTCCATTGCGTGGAGATGTGATCAGTATTAAAAAAATTGTGGGATTCTTATCGGATCCATACTGATAATGTGAAAAGCTGAATATGTGTCCTCAAGTTAGTTAACAAGAAATAAAAGTCTGTCTTGCTATAAAGACACGCATTTATTTATTTATTTATTATCTTAAAAACTTGCAGATGTGGTGCCGATTACCACATCGGCAAGCGTTTTCTTCTGCCTTATATATCTTAGAACTCTAAGCAGCTCTATTATTCTCTATATGCAATAAAGTATCATCAAATATATATAGAATTTATATTATATATACATATATGTGTGTGTGTGGTGAAAAACGTGTAGCAATATTGATGGCGTAGATCCATATCGAAGAGGAAGAATTCTGCTCGCGTAGAATACTAAAATGTTGATTCCATAATGACTAGGAAACATACCAGTCGAGGAAGATTAAAATTCATTTATATTCCAATTGACATTTGTGGCCACAATTTACTTGGCACTCTAATCATTCCTATTCAAGAGCATTTGCAATTTTGGTACTATTGCGATAGGAAGAGAGCACAGCGAAATAGCTCATTACAGGAAATTAGGCAGAAGCTAAAGTGCGCAAATATCCAATATGGAAGCTTACCAAGACAAGGTTTTGGTTTAGATTAGAAAGGTTTCAGTTCTCTAAATTTTCAGTTCAGGTTCCGAACTAACTACGTCATTAGCGTTACGCAAACCATACAGGATGTATTGATCTAGAAATTATGCAGTCCAGAAAAATTATCGTCATTTTTAGTATACAAAGACAAAATACCCAAATTAAAAATGAGGAATTAAGAGGCTATTTCTAAATTAAATTATAAAGCTGATATAAAAAACAGTAACACAAAGTTTTACTTTAAAAAAAATTATCGCAATCTAATATCTGCGCAATATGCTACTTTCTCTCTCTCTCTCTCTGTATATATATATTTATCAGTAAAGACATAAAGTAAGAAATTTAGAACTACTTGTTCACATAGACGAAAATTGAAATTCAAAACTAAAAGAAATTTTCATTTAATATTGTAGAGTTTTTTTTTTTTTTTTTCTTTTTGTTCCAAAATTGCATCTTTTGTTCCAAATTTCCGCCTTTTGAGCGATTACTTTCTTATCAGGGTTTTTTGATTTCGCCAATGAGGCCAAAATGGCAAACCTGTACGTTACTACTATAACAAAATATCCTTGTTTCGATTGAAGTATAATGAAAGTGTTCGAGGTTTTTAATTTCTTATTGTGAATTTTAATTACGTCTTTTGAACTAAGCTTTATAATTTCACTTGCGTTTTAAATACATTGGATTATTTGCTATATGTTTAAAGGTAAAATTTTGATTCATGTTTTTTACTGAAGTATTTTATTAATTCACTTTCGTTTTCATTTCTTTAAGTGAAAAGATATTCTCTTTATTTAAGGTACAAGTTTCTAATTAAAATTTGCTTTATCTTTTCCTTGTTTTGGTGAAGGGCCAGAATTTTCAGGTGAGCAATTATAGCTAAAATACATTGAAATGGTTCATCGGCTAATTCTGGATACACAAAAGCAAGGATTTTTGTAGAAGAGAGATTTCAATTAGTTTCAAAGTTTCCTTTCCTTGATGAAGTAGCATTGAAGTTGATTGAATTCCTCTTCTTTTTTGTCTTTTGAATTCCTTTAAATTTCATAAAATTTTTTAATTGGGGTATGCTTGTTTAATGGTTTTGGTTTTTACAATTTTAAAACTTCTTTGTTGCACTTAGAGTACTATTTGAAATTTATTAATTATGAACTTAAATTAAGTTCTTTTTGAAAAAGTAGTTCTAAATTTCTTACTTTATGTCTTTACTGATATTCTTTCAGGAGCTTATACAGCGAAAATACTAGGCATGTCTATATCTTGTGTTTGAAAAAATGTTTTGTGATTATGTATATATATGTATATTATGTATATTATTAATTGCCAATTCTTTAAACTTTCGTAAGAAAAGAGACTGATATCGAGAAAATTAATTTGTCCTACGTCAGTCAACGCAGGTATATGATTTGGCAACTATCCAAAATCTGGAATATTTTTCAGATTTGCGTTTAATATGTCCTTAGTTTAGCTTTCCCCCTTTATTAATTCTCGTATAACGAGCAACTTATTTTACATCTGACTGTTGCCATGAAATTTAACCAAAATATGATGCAATGCAATTTTATTTCCAAGTTGATCTCATTTTTTGAAATAAAAGATACGGAATAATAAATGGATATTAGACTTGTTATATCCTTATCACTTCAATAATTTGTTTTTTGAAACCTTAGATAATTTGTTTCTTCTTAACTAGGAGGCGTCCTCAATTTAGGGCCAGAATTAAATTGGTCACCATCGCTGTGTGGAAAATGTTGGGGCACACTGGGAATAAAGTGAATACTTAGGAGAACGTGGGAAAAAGAACATGTTTCAAATAACATGTAAAGGAAAAATTAATATATATATATATATATATTTTTATAATAAAAAAAAAAAATCTGAAAGGTTTCAGATTTTAAATTACGTCCAACGGGGCGTTTTTTTAACGTTTTGTGTGTTACCTTTATTTGTTAAATACCATGTTCTTCGCACTTAAACCATAAAATTCAGTCCAACAGCAATATCGCAAAATAATTTAAAAAGAGCATATCTTTAGAACTTCCGATACACAGTTCCGCGAGCTGGAGATAATTTTTTTTTTCCCCGTAGAATGTTGCCATTGCTCGCTTTTAAATCGTTGAGTTTGTTCATCAAAAATTCGTTTAAGTTTTATAAAATATGAAATAAATAATAAAACGAATTCCAAATTTGTTTTATTATTATATTAATTATATATTTCATTGGGATGACTTAATCCCTTTGGTTTATATAAAGAAATCAGTTCAGGTGGAGAGTACAGTATAGTTATAATCTACACATGAATTCCGTACAAATTAAACAAAATTTATTGATGGAATTTTTTTTTTCAATTTTAGCTACCCCGCAGACTTTCTGCGAATGATTATGTAGCTTGCTGCAGGGCATGTAAAAGCTAATCGATGAAATGAACGAAAACGATAATGCAAGGAGCTCCTTTAACAAAATACAGTCGAACTCGCTTATAACGAACGCGAAGGAACAGCGATATTTGCTCGTTATAACCAAGTGCTCGTAAAAAAAAAATCATAAAAATTCAGTCATACTTACTATATTATAAATACATTATTAGCTCAAAGGAGCTTTGCCTGTAAAGGGCTATTGTTTTCGCTTTGGCATTTTGCGTTGATTCACTATAAACGTCCGATTCACTTTTAAAATTGTTGCCACCAAACTTGATCGCCCTGTATTATATATAAAGAAATTAAATAATGAAGAATCTGCATAAATGTATGTATGTTTCTCGCAATGTGATAAAATAACGATACGTAGAGCTATCCAGTTTTGAATAACGTACGTTTCTACCCTAATATGGGCATCTGGAAGCCCAAATTTGGATGGAATTTATTTCATATTTTGTAAAACGTTAATGAATTTTTGATTAACAAACTCAACGATTTAAAAGCGAGCAATGGCAACACTCAACGGGGGAAAAACATTTTATAAGGTACTCCTCCCTCCTTCTTCGCATACCTTCGTGGCGTAGTGGTCAGCACACTCGAAGAGACCGAGAGGTTCGTGGTTCAATTCCCGGGGAGAGCCTTGCTCATTTTTCATCTGTCCTGCTTCTAAATAACCTCATGACTCTACGAACGTTTTATTACATCGTTCGGAACTGTGCATCGGAAATTCTAAAGATATGCTCAATTTAAAATTATTTTGCGATATTGCTGTTGAACTGAATTTTATGGTTTGTGCGAAGAACATGATATTTAATAAATAAAAGCGTTAGAAAAACGCCCCTTTGGACGTCATTTAAAATCTGAAACATTTTAGATTTTTTCTAATTTTTCATTTCTGTACAGTGCAAAAAAAGCTTGATTAACTTGCTTTGCATTGTCTTATTGTCACCTTCGTGCGTTACTGTTCTTTGAAAAAGCTTCGTGGTCCGAAAAACCATCGTCATTCCCCCCCTCCCCACTTCGAAAAAATTTTGAAGTTTTTCTGTGCACTCAGAAGCCATTGAGTATTTTGGAGGGGGGAAGGTCAGTTTGAAATTACAATGCAACTCCAATTATCCGAATTAATTGGGACCGGACCCTATTCTGATAATTAGATTTTTTCCGAAGAAAGGGTCTACGTACATTTTAATTAATTACTGTATGTACTGTATGTTGAAAATGGAAGAAAAAACTATTTTTGAAGACAAAGAGGTTTTAATTAATCAGAAGGCAACACTTTTACGTATATATTATATAGAGTACTGCACAGTACTTAAAAGTGCCGAAAGTCATTGCTTGCTGAACATCTCGGACAAAGTAAGCTGTTTGACTGTCTTCAGCCGTTTTGGGACAGCCAAGTCGCGCGTCCGTTTGACAATAAGAAGCTGCATGTGGTCACAATCGGGCCGACGCTCCATCCACTTCAGCGCAGTTTCAAGGCCAGCAAACGCTTCACTAGCTGACGGTTCCATGTCTGCTTCAGCTTCGACATTAAGGTCATCTTCTTCCTCGACACTTTCTTACCTCCCACTTTCAGTAAGTTCATCATCATTTAGAATCCGAAACCCAGGGTCTGACGAATCCCACACCATCTATTCTGCTGTATCCTCACCACTAACTTCAGAACGTTCAGGAATTTTCAAAAGAATGTTTCTTAATTCCTCAAGTGACACGTCATCCTCATCTTCTCCTGTCTCTTCCCTTTCCTTTTTCTCCTTTTCCTTCTCTTCTTCAGTTGATTCTGGAGTTCTGAAAGCGATTCGGATAATCAGCAATTCAGATAATCGGAGCTTGGATAATTGGAGTTCTACTGTATTCACATTTGTCGTTATCATCTCCGCTTTCATTATTTTTTTCATCTACTTGAATTTCTGCTACAGTATCCTCGAAAGTGGTAACATTGACAGCACCAGATACGTGACTTTTAAATTCTTCTCTATTTATATCCAAATTTTCCAATACGTCTACATCTTACTCTTCCTCAGTGATTTGCCCTTCTTGAGGCGCGTCCAATCCAGCCATACGGAAGCAACTGGTAATGAATGTTGATGTAACGTTTTCCCGTGCATCGTTCATTAAACGTATTCGCTTCGAGTACGTTTGCATTAGAATTTGAGGTTGTTCTTATTTTTAGTCTTATGCCGAGAAGCGTCAGAATCATCAAGTGCTTACAAAAGTTTCATTTAAAAGTTCTGTTGATCCCTTGGTCTATAGGCTGGATAATAGTTGTACAAATCTGTGGTAAAAGTTCAATCCTGATGACTCTCCAAGATAAAAAAGGCAGTCGTCACATATGCGCAAGATTTAGGACTCATCACTAACTTTCCGTTGACTTGGAATGTTCCAGAAATTTTTTCAAAAAAATGTTAGCTGAGCTGGAGAGGTGGAATTCAACGGAAATTTTTTGAATCACAAATGCATTGCTCGCTGTAAGCGGGATTTGCTCGTTAAAAGCGAGCTATTCTCCTATAGACTTAACATTGTACCAACCAAGTACAGGTTGTTTCTAAATAAATATCGGGGTTTTAACGCTTTGTAGTATCTGTGTCGTAAAACTTAAAATCATAATTAATACCTGAAATGAAAGAGGAACTCAAACAGTTCTGTTTGTTGATACGCGCACGAGACTCTGTATCGGAAATTCTAAAGATAGCTCAACTTAAAATTATTTTGCGAGATTGCCGTTGAACTGAATTTTATGGTTTATGTGCGAAGAACATGTTATTTAATAGGTAAAGGTAACACATAGAATGTTAAAAAAACGCCCCTTCGGACATAATTTAAAATCCTTACAAATCTCACACACACACACACAAAAAGAGAAAGAAAAAAAAAAAGTGCACCTTCCATTCTCTTCAAAACCACTTCTTCCCTTGTTAAACCTATCAGACGTTAGATGGCGCTTCAGGCAACTCGTCTTCTTTATTTCTGAACGTCGCAGTAGCGAACGTGCTAAGCCTAAGAATCCTGAAAGCGTGTGTCTAATAATTCATATTGCTGAATGCTATGTATCAGTTATGTAAATAAAGTATCTGTTTTTGTGTCAAGGTGTCATCATCTGTGTAAATGTCAATGAATGTCACTTACCTCTAGAATTAATAAATTAAATACCTTCGCCTCAAACAAAATTTCAGTATTGTCATGACACTGTCACTCGACTATTAATGAATCGAGCGCAACGTTTCTCAATTTTTTTTTAACGACGACCACTCTTGCAGATTAAAATGTTCTGGAAATCACCTTATTCTTGTCCCTTCAAAAGAGATTCTTTAGCGTATGTTACTACCAATATTCTTACAGCATTTTAAAAATACAATTAATTAATTTAATTATATTGGTACTAGCAATTGAGCTAATAGAAGGAAATTTAAGTCTGTTTTTAGTAATTCAAGGATATCATAGTTTGGATAGTCTTTGCCTTTATTATAATGTTGATCTCAAGGATGAAAATGCAGAAATGGAATTTCCATTTTAAAAGTTGGAACGATAGTTTTTCCCTTTTCAGATGGTTTCTTTATTTAAAGACTTAAAATTGTAAAATCGAACGTTTCTTCTATTACGAACGACCATATAACGTTTTGTTAATGGATTGGGTTTTATTAACAACAAGTGTTTAAAAATAGAAAACACCAACACTGAAAAAAGTCATCAAGGTACGGCTCTCAGATTACAAGCTCTGAGCCTTTAAAGATTTTACAGCTGATTACGGCAATTCTAAGCCTACCAGTGCGTTTTTCTATAAGATACATACATCAGATTATGCAGAGACTCATTTTTTAAGCTGTTTTGAAACTGATGAAGATAACCTTTAATAACTGCAAATGAAATAAATGTTGGTGCCCATGTGTCCTTGGCTACTAATGTTCAACCTAAATTATGATTAGGAACAGCAAAACTTACGAACAAATAGCTAAATTTATTGCTTTTTATTTTTCAGCTATCAAAATGAGACGCTAACCGAAGTAATCATGAATCAAAACTCGTTGCCATTCAGCATAATGAAATATAAATATGGACTACTTGTTGGCATTCAACATAAAAGAAATACAAATATGAATATTAACAAAACGTTAAAGTTAATTTTATGAAATAATTAAACACATGAAAAAGTATAAAATACTTGAAATAAAAAAATAATTATTTTTCATGCAATAACTGGGCCACTACACCCACATTAATGACATGCGTGAGCCAGTTGATTCTTACATAGCTATTTTATATTTGGATGCATGTTAGTAAAGGAATGTCACAAACACTGTTCTTTAAATCCCTCTTTCATGGCTAAAATTAGAGTGGGAAGTTTGTAGGTAAGGTAAACGGTAGCAAATTTCATAAATTATAAGTCTTTGGGAGAAAAAGGGGGTAACTATTGACATGTGTATCTCTGAAATTCAGATTTCGGCCTGTAATGTGGTACACGCAGATAATTAGAATTTTTTAAAAATTTCCAATGGCAGAGAATAAGACAAACCTTATAAAAACAGAACAGAACTCTGTGGATATATAACGTAACAAGTGAATGTTTCAAAATTCGGCCTTTAGTGTTCCAATACCTCTCCAACTCAGAGGCTTCACGCAGCGCCGGGGTCCTTTCGATGTGGGTCCTGTCCATTTCTAGTATTTATGACGCAGAGTGGGTCGTTTAGGCTGGTAAGAATACCAACACAATAGAAATGGCTCACCAAGCAGTCGTGAACAGTTTCAAGTCTAAAATTGTCCACAGCTATTCCCCGTGGTTCTTCGGGTAATTTCCATTCAAAAATGTCCATCCAGGTCTTGGTTGAAACACGAACCATAAGTTCATCTCTGCATTTTTCCTTAAAAAATTTATGAATACATGTTTTGCAGAACGGTAAGAACACTTTGTAGATTTCTTTTTAACAACTTCCCTCTCCTTTTTGTAAGTTTGTTGACTCGATCATTACCATAAAGACTACAATGACCGAGAATCCACTGTAGTGCAGTTTGCTTACCCTTTAGTCCAGGTTTCTCCAAAAGAATTTGGCATTCGAGGATTTCCTCGCAGATTGGACAGACCCCTGATCCAGTAGCCCGTAGTACCATCCTCGAGCCCGAGAGAATGACTACTTTGTCATAGCTGAAATGTGAGGCATAAATCGCAAAACCGCAAAACGATAACAATAATCCTTTTAAAATAATACATGGCCATAATATTTGGTGGCAACAGTTTGAAAAAGGAACCAACGGAGAAAGTGAAACCACGCAAAATGTTGTTTTGAGAGTAATAGCTCTTTGGATCTAACGCCCCTCTGGGCTTAAAGGAAAAAGATAACAACAACAAGAAAAAGATGGTGTTAATGTGACTGAGTGAAAGAGCAGACTGTAGGCTGCGAGAGCATAAAAAACCTTAACGAACCCTTTTAAACAACCGTTAAAACCTAAAATCCTTCCAATATTTTTTTTTTTTTTTTTTTAAAGTGTTTTTATTAAAATTTTATCAAAAACAGTGTTTGATCTCATCAGCTGCCCCGAGCATTCGGTTCAATGCAATTTGAGTTTTAGAATACTGATGTAAGCTACAGCCGAATTAAGGATAGTGCGCGAATGCGGCTTACAATGCAAATCCGCCGACAAAAGATTAGCACTTTTACAAGTTCAAAGCAATTTATTTCATCATTTTGAAATGAAATAATTCGGCACTCAGTGAGATCTTTTCATTCCCAAGTACGAAGTAAAAAGGAAGTATTGCAATCGCCAAAAATTTCAGGCATCATATTTCAACGAAAATATCTACACTCACGTTTGTGAAAATTGCAACACCATGAAGGACTTACGCGAGTGAGCTGAAATTTTCAGGAAATGCAAAGTAGTGCATGATATGCAAATGATTAGAATTGCAAATCCGTAGCGCATGCGTATGCTGAGCAGCGCCCTCTGAACGGCTGATGGATCCGAATAAATAGACGGCTGTAGCGAGGCGTGTATGGTTATCGGTGGTTATCTGCTAGTGGTAAACGTTAACTCAATCTGTACTTATGCCTCGTCGACGAAAGAGAGCGAGATTTGAACAACTTACAGAGTTTGAACGAGGGAGAATCATCGGCCTTCGTGAAGCTGGATTGTCGTATCGTGCAGTAGCCTCTCGTGTGCAGCGTAACAGCAGCACAGTGATGCGCGTTTGGAAGCAGTGGACGGACGAGTGTCGGACAACTCGGAAATCCGGGAGTGGACCCCGAAATGTGACGTCAGCTCGCGATGATAGACACCTGGTCCGCATGGCGCGGACGGACCGTACAGCTTCCTCTAGACAATTGGCAGCACTGTGGTCAATAGCTACAGGTGTTTCATTGTGTGCTTCATCAATTCGTAGACGTCTGCTGCAGTGTGGACTGCGCGCACGGACTCCTTTATACAGGATCCCCCTAACGCACGACCATCGCCGCCTGCGGCTACAATGGGCCAATCAGCATAGAGACTGGCGTGCTGATTGGCAGCATGTCGTGTTTTCTGACGAATCCCGCTTTAATTTGTGGTACCATGATGGCCGCATTCGTGTCAGACGCTATGCCGGTGAACGCCACCTTCCGGAGTGCATTATCGAACGCCACAGTGGACGAACACCCGGAGTTATGGTCTGGGGCGCCATAGCATATCATAGACGATCTCAATTGCTACGAATTGTGGGCAATCTGAACAGCAACCGGTATATCCGTGAAGTTCTACAGCCCGAAGCTGTTCCCTTCCTTCAAAGCTTGCCAGGCGCTGTATTTCAACAGGACAATGCCCGCCCTCATACTGCTCGGATTGTTAAATCCTTCTTTGCAGCGCAGCAGGTACAGCTTCTTCCTTGGCCTGCGTGTTCCCCGGATATGTCGCCAATTGAACATGTGTGGGATGTCATTGGTCGGCGTCTTGCTCGTGATCGTCGTCCTGTTGGTCTGCAGACGAACTTTGGGTTACGTACAAACGATATGGAATGCTCTTCCTCAGTCAGACATTCAAACTTTGTTTGACTCCATGCCACGTCGTGTATCAGCACTTATTGCGGCGCGTGGTGGCCACACAAAATACTGATTCTGATCTCTTGTTCTTGTTTGTTTGCTTTGAACATTTAATCATTTATTTGTACCACTACCACTCAACTGTGTATTAAATTGCATTCAATTATGACGATTCCTTCTTGGTGTTGCAATTTTCACAAACGTGAGTGTATTTTGACCGCTATCGAACGCAATTTAACGATGTTTTTGTGTGATATCTGAATGCAAGGAAAGAAGAAAGGACTTGCCCCTCCCCCGAACGAATTGTAAAACTGATTTAAAATGGATTCTGAAGAGATTTTTTTCGTCGCGTCTGTGAGTACGTACGAAAGTACACATGCAATTATCTCGCATAACTTAAAAACGAGTAGCCTCAGAACGTTGAAATTTAGTACATAGGACTGCTATAACTCGTAGATGTGCACCTCGTATTTTGGTTGCAATCGGCCGCACCAAAAGTACATAAATTTATGTGTATATATATATCAACTCTGTTGCTCGGCTCAATGAGCTCAGTTTTTTTTATTCTTATATGTTGGTAAATTGTGGCTTCAAAAATGATTGAATTATGTTGTTCTTATCTTCCGGTTAAGGTTTTTATGCCTTTAGTAAATTTACGTACAATATTTGTAGAATTAGCAACTATTTAAAAGGTATTTAAGTGCAGCTAAGCCTAATCATTTTTTTATATGACAGCCATATTTGTTTACATTTGAAACTAAGGAGAGTAGTGGATTTGTTGCCAATCTAAAGAAACAAAGCAAACTTCGCAACAGCAAAGATAACGCCTTCTTTAATTATTGCGATTTAAATCACGCTTAATCCATTCTGGAATTTATTCGAGGAATTAAGTATTTAAGATTTACTTCGTAATTTTTGTCTAGATATTTTGTGTTTTCGTGTATTTTTGGCTTGTCGCGAATTGAGAACTGAATTAATTGAATGAGAAGTACTGAATCGTCTAAGAAAAATTGTTTATTTTCTTATTTATTTTTTTTTGTTTATTTAATGTCTTTTATACATCCTTTTAGATTTATCGCAGAATTTGAACAGAACATGTGGCAACGATTAGATAATTCTCCGATGATATATATAATTTTTGTGCATTCTGAGTTATAAAATGAAAGAAAGGTAACGCTGTTAAGTGAACCTAGCGCCAGAGTGTCGCTATGGTAAACAAATGTAGTAAGTTTTAAAGAGTGCATTTATTCTATTGTGGCTTATCCGCTATCGACGAAGTAGATTTAATTCAATCCAATAAGTTTAAATGAAATGCAAAACGCGTATAATTTAATAATTCGTACAAGGAAGTCATGTGGTGTACACATCAGATTTTTTTACTATATGAATTCAGTTATTTTCTTTTACTCATTTCCGGATAGCCGCAAACTTATTCGCATTTTCATCTAAAATTCAGGTAATTTACATGAATTACTTGAACCGAATGCAACTTTGACATCTTGTAACAAGAATGACCTAAAATCGACCGAAAACATCATACAACCTCGGCCAGGAAAACAAAAAATTAAGTAAAATGTTCAAACCGTGGGCATAGTTTTACACCTGCTCTATTTCCATCTGTAACAGAAGCAAACATGTGTCAAACTATTTACTTTTGATTCCAGTGTTATGCCGCTTTTCGGTCAACTAGACACGCAAAACGCCCACACCATTGCCAAAGGAAATCGTCTGCTACTTCTTTCTTTCGAAGTGTTTGTTTTTCCGCCTCGTTTAGAAACATACGTTGTGGAACAATTAAATGCAAACGAAATAAAACAAAGATTATTTTTTCAGTAATTTTGATGTTTTATTGAAAGAACAAACTATAATGAGAAATCTTACTTTAGAGCAAAATGATATTACGTCTTATATGAATGAATTGCGTCTTGTTTTAAAAATTTATTTGGGTGCAGATTGTGTTGTAGGCACGGTGCTGCAACTTCCGCAAGCTGAAAGTGGATTTCAAAACAAAATAAGTCGCTAATTTTGCGAAGGTCTCGATAGAATAGTTATTAAACATTACGAAACTAACGCCATCTATTTCTCATGCACCTCGAAAACTGTGTTTTTGCTTTTTGAGGCAAAAAATATTTGAAAGAAGTATCAGTTATTTAATAGAGTAATTAATATTTTATAAACGCGAAAATCAGTAATTTACTTGTCACTAAGCTTTACTACATCCCCCATAGCACAACATATCCTCAGGATGTCCTATTTAAGTCTCAATATCCCGGGACATACTTAGGATGTCCTGGGTATGTTGATTCTCAGATGTCCTGAGGACATCGCAATTTAACATCCTGAGGATGTCCTGTTTAAGTAGCTATGTCCCTGGATATGTGAGGATGTCCTGAAGATGTTGATTCTCAGACATCCTGAGGACTTCACCAATTTCACATTCTGAGGATATTCGTACTGCATTTTCCAGAGGACTTCCGTTGTAAATATTCTAAGAGTATTATTTGTTCTCAAATTTACCAACTTTAGTTTTTAGACTTTGTACATCTGACAGCATGTATATTATTTAACTTTCATACATATTTTGCTAAGAGTTGCTTCTAAATGCTGTTCATTAAAATATCGATATGCAGGTTATTCTTGTTATTTCCTTATTAATTTTAATTGCCATTTTTCATAACATTCCTTATGCTGTCGATGGGACTTAATTAGGATGTCCTGAGGATATACTGGGATGTGACATTAAGCACTCGGCAGAATGTGTTTAGTAGGTTCGGGGGATATTCCGGGATGTCCTGAGTATGTGCTCATATCCTGCGAGCAACATCCTCAGGATATCCCAAGGATGTTTTTGTGCTATGTGGGATGTTTACAAAAATTGGAAAAAAATATTCAGTTCATTTATGGCTTAAATAATTAGACTATTTAGTTTAATTATTCCAAATATTGTCCGGTTATCCAGACATCAGTTATAATTAATTTACTCAAATTACATTGAACCAAATGCTGCAAATATTTCGTTTCAAATTGCATTTAACAGAAATTATATAAAAATATATTTAATAAAAATTAAAATGTAAGAAGGTTACTCTTTTACTTCCTTGTCGAAGTAAAGGAAATACCGTAAATTTCGAGTATCATATTTCAACGAAAATATTCATTTAGACCACTCTCAAATCCATTTTCAACGATGTTTTTGCATGATGCCTCTACGTACGGACAAAAAAAGGGACTCCTTTTTCCCAAACGGATTGTAAAATGGAATTAAAATGCATTCAGAAGAGTTTTTTATGACTTCTTTACGTACGTATATACGTATCACACATAATTAAGAAGAGACTGGCCGTAGAAAGTTGAAATTTTGTATATCGGATTGCTATAACATGTAGTTGTGCACCTGCCTTTTTCGTTGCAATCCGCCACACTACACATATATAAATGAAAATAATATATATATATATATATTCCCACTCTATTCCCCTTCTCGGTGAGCTCATTGTCTTTATGCTTGTAAATTCGGTTAAGGTTTTTACTCCTTCCGTTAATACTTATGCAATAGTTGTAGAATTATCAATAATTAAAAGTTTAAATGTTGCTAGGCCTAACGAGGCAACCATTTGTTTGCATTTCAATCTCTTAGTAGAGTGATAAATTAAATCAGTTGGTGCACCAACTTCAGCGTCTTTTTGCTGAGTGTCATTAAAAGTTAACCTTTATTTTTGTGCACTGAAAATTTTGTCTTCCCGCCCGCCGCCGAGTTTCCTGCTTTTGTTTAAGGAACTCTAATTTTAATTGTCAAAATTGTTTTTTAACTAGGCTTTAATCGTTTGTAGGTATTGGCCACTTGGTCTTTGACACCTAATAGGTGGACACCTATTGGTACGGATATATACACAAAGCTCTGAACAACCCATGAATCTGATTTAATACCCTTTTCGCTGATGTCATGCGCAATCAAACTTCGAGGTATTTGTTGAACAAAAAACTAGCTGTTAAAGTTGGGTAGTGGACAAATATTACAGTCTCTTCGCTTAATTTTTATTCATTTTGAAACTGTGCGTTTTCACTGTTAACAGTTAACTCGTGAAGTTGATACTTTAAATTCGCTCGCGTTGAGTTCGCACTTTAAAAAATAGTTTAGTTCAAGGCCTATCGGTATCTGATCCAAAATATTGTAACATTCTGTCTATCTGTTGTGTAGAATCTGGAAAATAGTGACTGCACCGAAGAAGGGTTAAAACTACCCTTTGTTAAACTCTTTAAATTATTTACAATGAGTCAACTCGACGCTAACATACTACGCCTCTGTTTGCGCGGTAACTGAAACAGTATAATCAAAACTCAAAATTGGAGATATTCGCAAGTAGTAGAATTAAACTACAGGACTCAATCAATCCTGTATCCTACAGAGCGTAGATGAGTCTAGTGACAGCAAGGTAATTGCTGTAAAGCCACGTCTAACCAGCAGTAAATGCTAAGCCGAAGCTTGCGTTACAACCACGCACAGAGATTTCCCAGACTCTCTTTCCCTACTAGAACATCGATAATTAAACTCTTTCTCCCACTGGTAGGATTTGCATTCCTTAGCGCCCTGCCAAATTTAAATATTCTGGCACTGACAGTTAGGGGAATGAAGGTTTATAGGAAAGTATCTTAAATTTATATGGTTACTTAAAATAAATATAAATCCCTACAATATACTGTGTTTGAATAATTTTGGTCAGTTAATTCAGGCGGATGCAGGATTTTAGCCCAAAGGAGCGCTAGCTCAGAAGAGCTATTAATTTCATTTTGGCATTTTTCATCGATTCACTGTAAATGACCGTATCACTTTTCAAATAGTTGCCACCAAATATTATCGCCCTGTGTTATATTGAAAGAAATTAAATAATGATGAACCTGCATATAGGTATGTTTCTAGCATTGTGATAAAGCAACGGTACCTACAGCCATCCAGTTTTAAATAACTAATCCTCCTCCGAATATGGGCATCTGGAAGCTTGAATTTGGAATTTGGTTTACTATCGATTTCCTATTTTGTAACACTTTAAAGAATTTTTGATTAAGAAACTCAACGATTTCAAAGCGAGCAGTGGCATCACTGCACGAA
>KK121735.1:102837-113136 GCA_000611955.2 Stegodyphus mimosarum | reverse complement strand
TAAAAATATAATTATTAATAAATTAGTAAATAGAAATATAAATTAGTGAATATGCAGCTCCTTCCGGGGAGGGGAGTTCGTCGAGCATGACTTTCGCAAACATTTCACATTTAATAATCAGAAAAAATCGCATGCCTTCTTTTCACGCGTCCTCTCCGTTAATCTTCCCTTTTTTACCGACGCATAAACGTTAACTTCCAGTTTTAAAAACAGAGAAAACCAAAACACCTCAGCTGATAAACAGCCAATCAAATTCTAACTTGCCTCAGAATTAATTTATATAATCTTCTTCCTTTTATCTTGTTAGTGGTTGTTATAGCTAATTGTTTTTATCTTGATGCTAATACGAGCATCATCAGAACACGACGACAGGCTAAAATAAAAACCGAGTCACGCAACCACAAAACAAATTATGAGGGGAAGTGTTTTATTTTTGGCGTTCGAGTATGATTAAAAAAAAAAAAAAAAAAAAGACGATGTGTGTATGGGGCGGGAGAAGATTAACTGAGAAGAAAAATAGGAAGAAACGAGCTAAGTGGAGAGAGAAAAAAGTAGTCTGCTCCACCTTGCGTGCCGAAATTTACCGACTGCGCCGAGTTTGAAACATGTAGTAGATACGCGTTTTCCTAGCAGACGATGTGACCCAGTTTCGTTATCGTTTTGCCACAGAGAAAAACAAAAACATTGAGTGTGTGGTTAAAACATGTT
The DNA here is from genome assembly GCA_000611955.2 of Stegodyphus mimosarum. Classification (NCBI taxonomy): domain Eukaryota; kingdom Metazoa; phylum Arthropoda; class Arachnida; order Araneae; family Eresidae; genus Stegodyphus; species Stegodyphus mimosarum. The sequence continues at coordinate 112,428 of KK121735.1, read as the reverse complement.
TTCAAATCTGATGACTTTATTGATTTGAATATTAAATGTTATCGTGTCAATGGAGCATTCAAAAACTAATTGCTGGCGTTGGCAATTTTAAACTTCGTATTTTTATTCTCAAATTGATAAAAATAATTTAATACTTTGAAACGCAGCCCTTTTAAATCGCAGCCCTTATGCAAGTCGAGGTCATCTTACTGTGTAGGAAATAAGCTGTTCTGTCAATCTAGTGTACGATAATTACGTAATATGCCTGCCGTTATAATTATTGAATCACTTTTCAAACTGTTGCCTCAAAATATTGCAGCTTTGTATTATATTCAAAGAAATTAAATAATGAAGAATCTGCTTAAATGTATGTATATCTCTCCAAATGTGATAAAACAACGGTACCTAGAGCCATCCAATTTTGAATAACGTACGTTTCCACCCGAATATGCGCCTCTGGAAGCCCAAATTTGGACTTTGTTTTATTATCTATTTCATATTTTGTAAAACGTTAACGAATTTTTGGTGAACAAACTCAAAAGATAGACTCATTTTAAAATTATTTTGCCATATTGCTGTTGAACTGAATTTTTTGGTTTAAGTGCGAAGAACATGACATTTAATAAATAAAGGTAACATACAAAACGTTAAAAAACGCCCCTTTGAACGTAATTTAAAATCTGAAATCTTTATGATTTTTTTTTTTTAAATTTAGACTCATACAGGTTTCGAGAGCGTTTGGGCTAATGCCACATTTGGCGAAAAATATTCAAAAACAGCATATCTTTAGAATTTCTGATAGTCTCGCCCGCTGGAGATAAAAATGTTTTTTTCCCCATGCCTTTGCCCACTTTGAAATCGTTGATTTTTTTAATAACAAAATTCGATAAAAGTTCCGCAAATTATGAAATAGATAATAAAGCAAATTCCAAATTCGGGCTTCCAGGGTGCATATTTGGGTGGAGGACTACGTTATTCAGAATTTGATGATTTTAGTACCCTTGTTTTTTCACAATGTGAGAATCATACACACGTTCATGTAGATTCTTCATTATTTAATTTCTTTAAATATAATAAAGGATGATAACATGCTGTGGCAACAGTTTGAAAAGTGATATAGTCATTTCTAGTCATTCGACGCAAAATGGCGTTTCGAGACTAATAGCCATTTGAGCGAATAATTAATGAACCAAAAGGGGAAAAGTAATTAATCATATGGATTAATGGGAACAAGAGATTGAATACATTTTTTTTTTTTTTTTACGAAATTCATGTGCTGTTTTGTATCACGAATCATAAAAGCGTGGGTCGCCATGTATAAATGTATAAAGATAATCGCTTACCCTTTTCACAACACAATTCGATTTCGTTTTTCAGAAGCCCACGCTTTTATGATTCGTGATATAAAATTGTAGGTAATTTGTGTAAACAGACTTGCTTAAGCTCTTGTACCGATTAAACTATGTGATAAATTGTTCTGTTTTTTTTTAATTCATTAATTATTTTATAGGTTTATATAAAAGTTTTTTTTAGAAGCACTTCTTAAATTTTAATTTAATTTTGTTTTCTTTTAAAACCAAAGGAGCGTTAGGCCAGAAGGGCTATTAGTCTCGAAATGGCGTTTTGCGTCTAATCGCTATAAACGGGTGTATCACTTTTGAAATTGTTGCCACCAAATATTATCGCCCTGCATTATATTTAAAGAAACTCAATACTGAAGAATCTGCATGAATGTACATATGTATTTCTCGCATTGTGAAAAGAGCAACGAAACCTAGAGCCATCCAATTTTGAATAACGTAGTCCTCCACTCAAAAATGGGCACCTGGAAGCCCGAATCTTCAAGTTCGAATTTTTTTATTATCTACTTCATATTTTTTAAACTTAAAAAATTTTTGATTACCAAACTCAACGATTTCAAAGCGAGCAATGGCAACACTGTAGGGAATAAAATAATTTTTATTTCCAGCGCGTGAGACTGTGTATAGGAAATTCTAAAGTTACGCTCGTTTTAAAATTACTTTCTGATATTGCTGTTGGATTAAATTTCATGGTTTATGTGCGAAGAATATGATATTGAATAAATACAGGTAACACACAAAACATTGAAAATACGTCTTTAAAATGTGAACGATATCATGTTTTCTATGTTTTTATTTAATTGTTTATTTTTAGTTTCAATAACATATTATCAATCAAATTATTTACTTGAAAAATCGTTTTCGACAAAGAACAATCATTCTTTTATATTCAATGATTTTGTTACATACAGTGGTCGAAAACACCAAACGATTTTGCCAAATAATCAGTTATTACGTTAGAATTTCGTACAGATTTCAAAGAATTTTTTCCCTTTACCCGATGGTACACAGAAAAACTGTGATCTTCAGCATATTCTTTGTTCGGTTAAATGTAGCGTCCTCTAGGTTGAGCGATGCTCAGCGCCCTCTTGTGACACTGTATGTAACTGAAGCAGTTTCGCACCGCACCTATCCGTCGTTTGTAGTCCTACGTTTTTAGTTCTCTAGTCCCACGTTTGTCTATGCTCATAGAGCACATAACTTTGTAATAATGTACACAGCGGAGGGGGGGGGGAAGAAAGACAGTTCTATTTCTCCCGTTCTACTGGGTCGATTGACGAAATTCAAATTGTGTTTTTCACGTCTCGAAAGCGCGACTTAAGATATATATTAGATTTATATATAGCATCATTCTAACATAGGTATTTTGACACAAAAGCGGACATTTTTTAAAATGAAATGACAATTTTTTTTCCATATTTCGATTTTATGACACAAATTATGCCTAAATATAAAATTTTGTAAAATTTGGTGAGAAATTTATAGTGACATTCAAAAATTTAACTTGGCAAATTTTTTTCAGTTTGCGCCAAGAATAATTCACTTGGCGAATTTCTTAATACGTAGCAATCTATTTTCCTATCCTTTCCACTCTGAAAGGGCGCAAAAAAAGTTACATCGTTCCTACTTTCTGATAATTTTAGCAAAGTGCGCGAACCAGATTAGATGTTATTATGGCTTTCAACAAATATGCCAAATTTCAAAACGCGCCAACATATCAATTCACGTAATATCTTCGAAAATTTTGAATAAAAAGCTCTAATTTTTTGCACGTATACTTAGCAATACATCTACTTTAAGTCGATGAAATTTATAAATTATAATTCAAATTTTTTTTCCAAAAATTTATAAAAATTATTTAAAACACAAATTTTAAAATTAAATCCTAAAAAATGGGCGAATTTTATTTCGAGTGAACCTAAATTTCGAACTGTGAAAGAAGGAATAGAGTAAGCGTAATAAAAAAAGCGACATTAATAAATACACACCAAGTTGAATTAACATTGAGGAGCTAAAATTTGGAGAGCTAATTTTTTTAAAAACAACTGGTGCGATTTTTACAAAACTTGGCTGTTTGGCTTAATTTGCGTCGTAGAATCGAAATATGGAAAAGAATTGTCATACCATTTCAGAAAAAGTTCGATTTTGTGTCAAAATACCTATATTAGAACAATGCTATATATAAATCTAATACATATCCTAAGCCACGCTCTCGAGACATGGAAAACGCAATTTGAATTTAGTCAATCGGGCCAGTAGAACGGGAGATATAGAACTGTCCCATACTTAAAGTCTCTTACCTGCCAGACAAGATCAATGCCATTTTATCCAACTTTATGACGACACAAACAATACGCGTATAAATCCAGTTATGGTCCGCACAAAAATTATTCTTTAAATATTGGTCGCAGCCTCGAAGGCAATAAATTATCTCAAAGGAACTGAGACAGACACAGCCATTTGGCCCCTGTAATTGTATTTCTACAGGGTCCTGCATTACAACTTTCCAATCACACTATGTAACTTTGTTGACATTTTTGAGCAGACAAAATCAAGCAAAAGCCAGTTGTTTGACTCGTGTATGAATTTATCCATAAGGGTATTTGATTATGAATATTCACTTACGGATTAATAATCTTTATGACTTAATTAAAAATGTATAGTATATTTCCAGATGGAAGGAATAATCATTACAATGGTTTCTTATGATATTCCCATCATCCAGAGCTACAGTATTACTTTAAAATTGACTTAAGAATTTTTTTTAGACCAAAGGGGCGTTAGACCCAAAAGGGCTATTAGTCTCAAAATTTGTGCATGCAAAATGCCGTTTTGTCTTAAAACGGCATTTTGCGTTCGTTCACTTTTCAAACTGTTGGCACAAAATATTGTCGCCATGTATTGTATTTAAAGAAACTAAATAATGAAGAATCTGCATGAATTCATGAATGTTTCTGGCATTGTGAAAAAACAACGGTATCTAGAGCCATTAAATTTTGAATAACGTAGTTTTTATTTTGAATTTATTATTTTATTTATTTATTTTATTAAATTTTGAATAACGCCATTAAATTTAGAATAACGTTTTTCTCCAGCGCCAGTTTGTCTATCGAAAATTCTAAAGATATGTTGTTTTTAAATGTTTTGTGATATTGCTGTTGAATTGAATTTTTTGTTCAAGTGCGAAGAATATGATATTTAATGAATAAAGGTAAGAGGCATTAAAAAAAAGCCCTTTGGGCGTAATATAAAATCTGAAATCTATCAGATTTCCTTTTATTTTTTTAAGTAAAATTCCTATTAAGTTTTTTAGCCCAAAGGGGCTTTGTCCCTGACTGACTATATTGTTTTCGTTTTGCGATTTTGCGGCGGAAACATTAAATGTCGGTTCATTTTTTAAATTGCTGCCACTAATTATTATCGCCGTGTATTATATTTAAAGAAATAAAATAATGAAGAATTTGCATAAATGTATGTATATTTCTCGCGTTGTGATAAAACGACGGTACCTAGAGCCATTCAATTTTGAATAGTGTAATCCTGCTGCTAATATGAGCATCTGGAAGCCCAAATTTAAAATTTGGAATTTCTTTTACTATCGATTTCATATTTTGTAAACCTTTACCGAATTTTTGATTAATAAACTCGAAGATTTCAAAGCGAGGAATGGCAACGTTCTACAGAAAAACATTTTTATCATAAGCGCGTTAGACTGTGTATTTGAAATTCTAAAGCTATGCTCGATTTAAAATTATTTTGCAGTTTTTCTCTTGAATTGAATTTTATGGTTTAGGTGCGAAGAACATGATATTTAATAAATAAAGGAAACACACACACACACACAACAAAAAAAAAGCCCATTTGAACGTAATTTTAAATCTGAAACCTTTCAGATTTTTTAAATTTCTTTTTTGGTATGTATGTATGTATGTTTCTCGCATTGTAAAAAAACAAGGGTACCTACAAACATCGCATTTTGAATAACGTAGTCCTCTGCACAAATATGGGCATCTGGAAGCCCATATTTGGAATTTGGAATTTGTTTTTTTATGTATTCCCGATTTTTTAAACGTTTAATGAATTTGTGATTAAGAAACCCAACGATTTCAAAGCGAGTGATGGCAACACTCTACAGAAAAAAAAAAAAAAATTGTCTCCAGCTGAGACTGTGTATTGGAAATTCTAAAGATATGCTGCTTTTAAATACTTTATGATATTGTTGTTGAATTGAATTTTCCGATTTAAGGTCGAAGAACATAATATTTAATAAAAATATGTGGCACACAAGATGTTAAAAAGAAGAGTGGCTCTTTGAGCGTACTATAAAATCTGAAAGCATTCAAGCTTCTTTTTAATTATTATTATTATTATTATTATCATTATTTTTAATTGACCTTGATAAAAACAGAAATGTTTCTATAAACTCGGAGAGACTCTGCTTTCTGTATTTTGAACATTACGTAAGTTTTGTTTATTTAGAAACTGCCTGATACATTATAAACACCATTTTGCACTAAAATTTGATTTAAAGGTTAACAAAGTCGTGATTTTTCTGAAATAAAATTTCTTTGTAAACAATGGAAAGAAAATAATCACCTGGGACTTATTTGGACCTGAGTTATGCTCACCTAAGACTTTTCTGTAATAAAATAGCATCCACACTCTATGACATCCTCATTTTTTAGGACGCATCGGGTTATTATAGCGAGAATTAAATATAATAATGGAAAAATGTCTTCTATCACTAACCAAATAAAGTAAAATAAAACATAAAATGAGAAAAAGGGCATTAATTTATATATAATTTTTGCATATAATTTACATACAATTCTTTTCATTTATGCGCTCTCAAGAAGACGTTCCCACTTCGCAAAATCAATACGGAAGTCAGTAAGAAAACGAAAAATATCTTTGAATGTAGAAAAAGACTTTTCTTTTGTTTCTTTCTCAAGAACAAGCGAAAAACTTTTGATATTCGAAGTGCATACGTTTCGAGAAAAGTTAGATAAAAATTTGAAAAATGGTCCAAAAGTCGATAAAGATTTTTAAGAAGTTGTAAAGTTCGTTCGAAGAAATGGCTTTCAGAAGTGTTCGTGCACTTAAAGAATTTCAATGAAATATTGTTTTATTCATTAATAAAATTTAATATTTGAGAATGTGAATTTTTAACAATATATTTAAATTTATCTTAGCAAAAATACATTAGTTATGTTATGAACATAATAAAAGTTTTCTTTGGAAAATAAGTAATGAAAAAGCACATTGAAGTTGTCTCCAAAAATTCTTCGCACATCTGCATATATTAGGAAATATTGTAGTATTTAAATTATTAAGTAGTTAATTATTTGTAGAATATCCTGCAGAACTTACGACAGCTTTCAAACACCAGAGCATACAGTTTACCCGTTTTTACTTCCTTGTACGAAGTATGAAGGTAGTATTGTAATCACGAAAAACTTCTGATATCATATTTCAATAAAAATATCCATTTTGACAGCTATCGAATGCAATTTAACGATATTTTTTGCTTGACATCTGTACGTAAGGACAGAATAAAGAACTCTTTCTTCCCAAACGAATTAGAAAACTGATTTAAAATGGATTTTAAGGAGATTTCTTCGTATCGTCTGTGCGCACGTTTGTATGTACGAATCTCCCATAACTCAAAAACGAGTAGCCTCAGAAGGATGAAATTTTGTATATAGGACTGCTATAACATGTAGATGTACACCTTCTATTTTGATTGCAATCGGTGCATCAAAAGTATATAAATTTATGTGTATATATTCTTAGTAAAAAATTTTAATTTTAAAGATTATTTGCTTTTTAACAGGATTCTTTTGGTTTAGTGACTATATTTTGATTGAGTATCAATTAGATTTATGATTTGAATCTAGCAAATAATTTGATACTTACTTGGAAGTAAGATGAAAAACTCTCTCTTATTTTAGTTACTGTTAATTGATGGTAGATTGATTTATCCCATTGATAAGTCGATTAATCTGCTATCAATAACAATAACTGGTTTTTCAATACTTAAACAAGTTTCTTTTGATTTTGGCACTTTTGCGATTTAGTTTTTCCTTAATTTGTTTAAAGAAAGAGGACTAAAATTCTATATTTTTTTTTTTCTTCTGAAAAATTTTTCAATATTCTTTTCAATATGTTTTTAAATTGAATTTCCGTTGCTTGGAGATGTAATATGGAGAGCTTTCTTTTTATAATTTATAGTGAATGATTGCTTTATTACTTTGCAGCTTTAGCGCAAGGGCTTATTAATTTACTTTTAATTACTCTCATTATGAATATATATATATATATACTCTGTTACTCGGCTCAGTGAGCGCAGTTTTTTTTATTCTTGTGTGCTGGTAAATTGTGCACTTTTTGCTGTAAAAATGATTGAATTATGTTGTTCTTATCTTCCGGGTAAGGTTTTTAGGCCTTTAATTATATTGTAGAATTATCATATTATACTGTATATCTGCATATTATACTTGTAGAATTATCAACAATTTAAAAGTTGTTTAAATGCGGCTAAGCTTAATCTTTTTGCCATAGGAGCCATATTTGTTTGCATTTGAAACTTAGTAGAATAGTGAATTTGTTGCCAATCTACAGAAACTAAGCATCGCAACAATAAAGTAACGTCTTCTTTTATTATTGCGAATTAAATTATGCTTAATCTGTTCTGGAATTATTATTTAAGTTAGTAAATTATCCCATATATTCACTCAGCATAGCGTCCACAACAAATTCAGTCAATTTCTGCGCCTTCAGTGTCTTTTTGCCGAATGAAAGCAAAGTAAACTTTCAGTTTTGTGCACCGGCAAATCTGCTTTCCTGCCCGCTGGCCGAGTTGCTTGTTTATGCGTAAAAACTGTAATTTTAATTGTAAAATAATTTTTTGAATTGTTTTATCTGTATTTGGTGTGTTATGTTTTTCTATATCTTTCAATTTTTAATACAGATATTTTCAATTTTTATGTATTTTTGCCTTGTCGCGAAGTGAGAACTGAATTAAAATTGAATGAGAAATACATCTATAATGAAATTCGAGGAAATAAGTTTAAATGAAAGGCAGGAAAAAATGCGTATCATTTAATATTCCGTACAAGAAAGTCATGTTGGTGTACAAATCATATTTTTTTGTTTTGTTTTATAATATCTGCATTAGTGTTACTCCATTCCTTCATCATTCCTGTTTTTAGTTCCTTTATTGTCCAGATGCGTTGTGTCGTATTATAATTTAGTGACTGGGTTAGTGTTTTCAGAAGTTATGGGCAATTATATACACACCAAAGGCAAATATTGAGGGCCGTGCGCTTAGGATCTATACTGATAAAAAATAAAGTTATACCTAATACCTAAATTTTTGGCGGATAATTTAAAATTATCTTTTAAAATATTTAAAAATGCCATCAATAAATACTAAATTACTTAATTCCGATGCTGATATGTACCCCCACACAAGGATATCTCCACTGCCGTGTTTCACTGTTCCAACCAAGTTCTTGGGATTAAAATTTTCATTTTTTCTTCTCCTTACAATTATATGCCTATGGGAATCAAAAATGTTAAATTCGCTTTCATCTTCAACTAAGACCTGGTACTAATGCGCTTCGGGTTTATTTACTATGGATCTTGCGAAGGAAAACTAAAGCTATCTATTTTTTTTTACACTTATAAAAAAAAAATTTCCTTCGAGCAGAGCGCCCACGTAATCCAGATAATCTGAGTACTCGTCGAATAATTGCGGGTGAAACTGAAGCAGAAAATTTTCAGTAAATTCTTTAGAAATCTCTTAGGGCCAGTCTGGGCAAAAAGTACAGTCATCTATCTCGATGATAGTATTGCGACAAGCGAAACCCTAGGGGAACACATTAAACATTTAGAGGAAGTTGTTACATTATTAAATGAGGCGGGTCTGAAAATTAATCCAAAAAAAGTCCAAATTTCGCCTAAGGAATTGAGGTAAATCGTTCATAAAATCTTGAAAAACGGTATTAAACTGACAACTCTAAAATTTTAGCGATTCAAAGTTATCCTTCCTCAAATACGGCAAAGAAATTATCATCCTTTCTGGGGATGTGTTCCTATTATAGAGTATTCATAAACGACTTTGCAAAGATATTTGAACCCTTGTTGGTTCTTAAACAAAGAAAGACTAGGTTCAGATGGACAGAGGAGCTCAGTGAAATTAAGCTGCAACTCAGCGGCAAACTCTCGCAGTCTTACTATCGGTGAAAAA
>KK121735.1:84016-102816 GCA_000611955.2 Stegodyphus mimosarum | reverse complement strand
AAAAGAAATTTTTTTAGCTAAATTTTTAATTAATTAATTAATTTATTTATTTAGTTTAGCCCAAAGGGACAAATTGCCCAGAAGGTCTATTAATTTCGTTTTGGCACTTTGCATCGATTCACTAATAGCGTTATTTCACTTTTCAAACTGTTGCCACCAAATTTTGTAGCCCTGTATTATATTTAAAGAAATTAAATAATGAAGAATGTGCATAAACGTATGCATGTTTCTCGCATTGTGATAAAACGACGGTACACAGAGCCATCGAATTTTGAGTGATGTAATCCTCCTGCGAATATGGGCATCTGGACGCCCAAATTTGAAATCTGGAATTTGTTTTATTATCGATTTCATATTTTGCAAAACTTTAAGGAATTTTTTATTAACAAACTCGAGGATTTCAAAGCGAGCCATGGCGACGTTGTACAGAACGCGTAAGACTTTGCATCACAAATTCTAAATATATGCTCATTTTTAAGTTATTTTTGCGATATTGCTCTTGAACTGAATTTTATGTCTTAAGTGCGAAGAACATGATATGTAATAAAGAAAGGTAACACACAAAACGTTAAAAAAAGTTCCTTTGGACGTAATGTAAAATTTGAAGGCTTTCAGTTCTTTTTAATACTGATTTTGTTATATATATTTTAAATAATTCTATGCGTTAGATGATATAATCAAGGACGCCATTTTTATTTATTTATTAGTCCAAAGGAGCAATTTGGCCTGAAAGGCTATTGATTCCGTTTCGACATTTTGCGTTTGTTGACTATCAGTGTCGGTCAGTTTTCAAATTGTTGCCACCAAATATTAGAGCCCTATATTATATTTAAAAAAATTAAATAATGAAGAATCTCCATAAATGTATGTATGTTTATCGCATTGCAATAAAACGACGGTACCTAAAGCCATCCAATTTTGAATAACTTACGTTTTTACGCAAATATGGGCATCTGGAAGCTCAAATTTGGAATTTAGAATTTGTTTTATTATCGATTTCATATTTTGTAAAACTTTTAACGAATTTTCGATTAACAAGCGTAACGATTTCAAAGTGAGCAATGGCAACACTGTACGGAAAGAAAAAAAAATACATTTTTGTCTGTAGCGCGCGAGACTGTGTATCGGAAATTCTAAACATATGCTCATTTAAAAATAATTTTGTGATATTTCTGTTGAACTGAATACTATGTTTCAAGTGCGAAGAACATATTTAATAAATGAAGGTAACCCACAAAACCGTAAAAAAAAAGTTCCCTTTGGCCCTATTAAAAATCTGAAAGCTTTCAATTTTTTTTATTTATTTATTTACTTATTAGCCCAAAGGGCGTTATTCCAAAAGGGTTATTAATTTCGTTTTGGCGTTTTGCGTTGGTTCACTATAAATTTCGGCCTCTTTTCAGATTGTTGCCACCAAATAATTGAGCCCTGTATTATATTTAAAGAAGTTAAATAATGAAGAATCTGCATAAATGTATGTATATTTCTCACGCTCTGATAAAACAACGGTGCCATCCAGTTTTGAATAAAGTACGTCTCCACCCGAATATGGGCATCTGGAAGCCCAAATTGGAATTTGTTTTATTATCTATTTCATATGTTGTAAAACTTTAACGAATTTTTTATTGACAAACTCAAGGATTTCAAAGCGAGCCATGGCGACGTTGTACAGGAAAAACATTTTTATCTCCAGCGCGTGAGACTGTGTATCGGAAATTCTAAAGATATGCTATTTTTTAAATATTCTGCGATATTGCTGTTGAATTGAATTTTATGTGGTTTAAGTGCGAAGAATATGATATTTAATAAATGAAGATAACACAGAAAACGTTAAAAAGAGCGCCTTTTGGGTCGAAATAAAAAATCTGAAAGCCTTCATATTTCCTTCTTTTCTTTTCTGATTTTCGGTGGATAAGAATCCAGTTGATACAATGTTCAAATTATTCTAAATTCTACGTCGTAATTTCTGTTCTTTAATCAGGAGCTATTGCGATAAGGTATGACCAAACGGAACCAGCGGGAAGCCGTTCTTTCTCAGCATGAAACGGAATGAAAAGAGTTTATCACGTGAGTTAACTTTGCAAACGGAGACTTGTAATCAGAAGCCATGTACTTTAACGCTTCTTTTACGCCAGATATCTTTTCTAACCAATAAATACTCAAGGGACCACCGAACGCCATTTTATCTTGTTTTTATCTGTCTTAAGAGGATTTAACGCAAGCGTGAAATTTTTCGATTTAGTGGTTTTGACAGAAATATAGGCTTTGGAGGTAGATGAGAACAAACACGGTATTTTTATGGTAGTCTGTAGGTGCTTGTTCGTCTGAGTGGAAGTTATTTTTGCGGTAGTAGTTGTGTGTTTGTCTGGCTCGCAGTTATTTTTAACTTTAGTATGTGTTTGTCTGGTTGTATGCTGTTTAAAATAATTCGGAAAAAAAGGAAAAAAGATAAAAGCTTTTAAAATGCAACAAAAAAAGGGGGGGGGGCTAAAGGATCAGAGTAAAATGAGTAGATTTACAAATTTACAGGGCTATAATTTTGAGCAAATATTTCATTTCAACAGAAGACAAAACATGCTGACAACATGACTTCCTTGTCCGAAGTTTTAAATTATACGCATTTTTTTCTGCATTTCCTTTAAAGGTTTGAATTGAATTAAATCTACTTCGTCAATAGCGTATAAACCACAATAGAGTAAATGCACTCTTTAAAATTCATTATATTTGTTTACCATGGCGGCACTCTGACGCTAGGTTCACTTAACAGCGTTACATCTCATTCCTTTTATAACTCAGAATGCACAAAAATTATATCATCTGAAGAATTATCTAAACCTTGCAAAATGTTCTATTCAAATATATATAAAATATATCTAAACCGATATACATAATATATCTAAACTATGTATAAAAGAAATTAAAACAAATAAAAAAGAAACCGTTTTTTACAGGCGATTCAGCGCCGCTTACCAAAGCGCATGCGCTGTTCTTAAACATTCTCTTCTGTCGCAGACAAACTGGTGACAATATTTGCTGCTAATACGAAACGCTTATTTCATCGAAATTCTTTAGAGATACATCTTTCATTTAATTAATTCAATTCTCACTTTCGGCAAGGCAAAAATAAATAAAAACTCAAAATAGATTCATTAAAAATTTAAACATATAGAAAAACATAAAACACCAAGTACAGTTAAAACAATTTTTTTTTTTTTTTACAATTCAAATTATAGACCCTACGCGAATACAAGTTATTCGGCCAGCAGCCAAGAAGGTAGATTTTTTGGTGCACAGAACTAGAAGTTTATTTTTGCTCACACTCGGCAAAAAGGCACTGAAGGTGCAGGATTCACTATTCTGCTAAGTTTCAAATGTAAACAAATATGGCTGCTATGGTAAAAAAAATTAGGGTTAGGCGCACTTAAACAACTTTTAAACTGCCGATAGTTCTACAATTATTGCATGCAGATTAACTAAGGCATAAAACCTTAACCAAAAGACAAGAACAACACACTTCAATTATTTTTAAAGCAAAAAATGCGCGATTTGCTAACATATAAGAATAAAAAAACTGAGATCACTGAGCCGAGTAACAAAGTGGATATGAATGCTGTTACAGATTTCTCATTTATTTAGCTATTTATTTGGAATTGTAATTAAAACTGTTTTATTTTCTCGTGCAACACAGATGATTTTTGAAGAGAAAGCTACCGCGGAAAAGTAAAAATAAAAGAACGCGTGCATTTAATATTTAATAAATAAATATCTCGTAATTGCTCTTGCCATCCACAAAAACCGAGAAAAATCGAGAAAACAGGTTTTACTAGAATATTCTAGTGAGTAATTAAACAGCTTATAAAAGCCGAATTAAAACACCTCATGTCAGTTGCAGCTGTTTTAAGCGAACTGTTTGTTCACTTAATGCTGTTATTGACAGCAGCGAATTACTAATTTGTTCACTTAATGCTGTTATTGATAGCATATTTGGGGAAAAAGTCCTTTATTCTGTCCTTAAGTATAGATGTCACGCAAAAACATCGTTAAATTGCATTCGATAGCGGTCAAAATGGATATTTTTATTGAAATATGGTACCCAGAATTTTTCGTGATTTCAATACTTCCTTTGATTCGTACGAGGAAGTAAAAATTGACGGTAGACTCTCTCTTTGAGCTTAAAGAGCCTCCGGTGTTTAATGTGCAGGGTTACTAACGGAAATGGGAGAATGATCTTTTTTTAATTTAAAAACTGTTGGTCCTATCTTTGTCAAAAAAGAATATCTTTGGAAAAAATTTTAGCGCTTGACCACATAAGAAATTCACTTCTAGAACAAATGAAACGAACAAATTATTTTACACACACGTATATTTTATTTTATTTTATTTTTTATTTATTACATTTCCTTATTTAAAATCCCCCTATGTAAAATTGGTGGATGATGGTGAGAAATAAGATACACAATTTAAGAATGGCTGCAGGTATATTCCTAGTAAATGTTCAATCTGTAGAATAATTAGGAAGCATATTTGAATAATTACTTTGCTCCATATTGAGATTAAAATGATGCTTCGTACGTAAAATCAAACGCCCTTTCATTTCGTTGACGTCTACACTGAAATCTCCCATCAAAATGATAGGAACATCTGTATGTTCCGCAAACTCTTCATTGATTGGTAAAGTAGTTTCAGAATGTTTCATTAATGTACTCATAAGGTATTTCTTGCCTTCTGGACATGTCTTCGTGGTGTAGTGGTCAGGACACTCGGCGCGTTCGAGGTTCGAGTGACGGCGAGGACATTGCTCATTTTTTATATCTTCTGCTTCCAAATAACCTAATGACTCTGCACGCTGAGCAACAACAACAGATCTCCTGAATTAACAGCTCGATGAATCGATGAATACATACGGATGCTAGAGTAAATCTTCACGGTCCAATAACAATTACATTATTTATATAAATATCGCTTGTTTCTGAATCCTGTATTCTCTTACACTGCTTAATGCTATTGGTACACAATCTGTAAATCGAGATATGAAAAACGCAAATTAAGTTTTCGTCAATCGGCCCAGTAGAGCGGGAGATATAGAACTTGTCAGGACTGAGTGTTCGCTGCATATTCTTGGCGAACTTCTTCCTGAAAACTTTAAGTCGTGATCTTGAACAGGGAGCTGAATGCAGCTATGTTCTGTGGTAGAAAACTGCGGTTAAGTGGTAGAAGAACTGCACTTCCGAAGGATTTAAAATCCTCTTTTATTAAACCACAATTATATACAGCCACTTCCCAACTCGGGAAGGATACAGAAAATAATGACCGCACTTGGGTCTAAACTGAACAATCAGATAATTTAAACTAAAGCTAATTAGAAATTAAGTAGTCGTTGCTCACAGAGCTATAAACGCGAGGTTGGCCTCTATGCTAAATGGTGCGTAGCAAGATTTAACTAATACTGACGCATTTAAAATGACTTCAATAAGTAATAGCGTAACGGCTCTAAGGCTTAGAATTTAATTACTAGCTAGTCAGGCGAACGTCGAACAGAGTAGCAGTGGTCTGAGACTAAAAGCTCTCTCACACTGAGAGGTTTCTACCTACCGTTTAAATAGAACTTGGCTCCACTTCAAATTAGCATAAAGCTGAAACGCGCGCTTATTCTAACGGGAAGTTGAAATGAGAAGAGATAGACAGAGTCAAATTAAAATAAAACTTTCTTAGTTTAACTAAAACCTTACAAACTGTCCAATTTTTTTCTTGTACTGAGTGCACATATAAATTTAAAATTTATTACACTTAGTAAAGATATTGTTTCGTGCGTACGAGTTCGTAATGGATTGAATGCACAAATCGTTAAAAACTTAATAAAATTTTTTCTTATCACAAGAAATATAACAAAACGCTGGAATTTTCCTCAGAAAGATTCGTACAAGTGTTTACAATACCAAGCAGTAATAATCAGTAGAACTCAACTACGTTAAATAGAACGCAACTCACAGAGCATTTAAAAGAGAAAGCTAATCCGATCTCACCGTGAATTCGCTACAATAACAATAGCAGCTAACTAACCAACTGAGCTGATGTTCTCTCTCTGGCTTTTTATAGCTTTGAACGGTCGCAGGAGATAGCTGTAGCATTTTCTGCTTCTCGAGATTTCTGGAAACCAGTAAGAGGGGGGAATAACGGTTACAGCTAACATAGTAGTCAATTACATTTATTCAATTTAAATATAAATTACTAGATGTTTATTTATCAAGTGTTAAATGCACGTGCTCTATTATTTTTACTTTTCTGGCCTAGCTTTCTCTTAAAATATGTCAGTGGCTGCATTAACAATTTTAATTATAATTGTACTAAAAATATCTAACTAAATACAAAATTCGTAACAATATACTATTCATATATAAATTTTTCCTTCTCATCATAAATCACGTAATTTCAGACAGCCTTTAGTTGATCTTTGCTATAAATGTTTTGCTGCTGCGAGGATACTAGAGCCTGAGGTTGAATCATTTCACTCCTCCGGAAGAAGGTAAAAAGTCTTCCTTCGAGGAAATTTTCCAAAGGTACAGAACTTCTGGCATAGTCTTTGTCACATACGATAGATTTTTTTTTTGTAATTGCAGCATGAATTTTTTTATGCTAATGATTTCTGTCACCATTTATTTTTTTTGTGCCCAACTTCAGGGTCTTTCAGATCAGTCTATCTTGAAAATCATTCCACTTCAGCTTGTCTTCCAAGTAGGTAGCAGAGATGGGTTGAAGATGAGTTTCTATTTCAGCCTTTCTACGCTGCCCTCCGAAAGTTAAATAACAACATGTTTTTAAAAGTTTACCATTAAAAAATGTCAGTAACGTTTAAATTCACAGTTCATATGCATAGCAGTAATTAGTTTAAGAAAATATATGCAAAATCAATAGATACCACTTTTATTTTATAGAAATTAATACTTATGTAGCAGTTGGAGAAAAAAAAGCAAAGATTGAGATTCTTGTTTTGTTTGATCTTCAGTTGTTATTACAGTTTCGTGGACAATATCTAGGAGAGTCGTTTGCCCGATTCGTTGAGGTGGCGGGAGAACGGATGGACGGAAATGGGATGTCACAAGCTGATGCTGCGTGACGTCTCAATGTCTCCTCGCGGCGTGGTCCATCGACTATGGAATCAGTTTGCATCAGAGGAATCTGTGTCTGTGTCCAGGGAGACCTAGAGTTACAACACCTGCGGGACACCGTTGTTTAGGTCTTACGGCCCGAAGGAGGATTAACATTACTGTGCGTCAGCTGATGGCAGATCGTTTAGTGGCAACAGGAACAGGAATCTCAGCTACTACAGTGAGCAGACGCCTGCACAATACAGGTCTGTATGCAAGGCGACCAATTGTTTGTGTCGTTTTGATCCGAGGACACAGAGGTGCACCTTTATGTTGGGCAAGAGAACGCGTCTCCTGGACCAGTCAACAACGGGCATCTGTTCGCTTCACAGACGAGTCCAAGTCCACACTGGAGAATGATTCAGTCGTTAGCTGATTTGGAGGGAACAACGCACCCGATACAACCAATCCGACATTGCGGCAAGACACATTTTACAGAGGTGGTGGAATAATGATTTCGGCGGTCACACTTGTGTTCCATGGAGGAACTTTGATCTTGGACGACAATGCGCGACCGCATCGAGCTCGGGTTGCTGAAGAATATCTTGAGTGTCACGGTATGAAGCGAATGGAATAACCAGCTCAATCCCCAGACCTGAATCCGATAGAGCATCTTTGGAACTACTTTGGGAGACAGGTTGATGCTTTAAGTCCTCCTCCAAGTCTGGTCTAGTCGTTGCTTCCCATTTCACTGACCGACAACTTAATTCACAGCATAGAACATCGCTGCCGCCAATGTATTTCATATAGGAGTGGACACATTCCTTATCAGAACCAATTTTCATAATGATACCAGCCCATTGTTCCTAAAAAAAACTGTGATATATTGTTTCTGAAAAACTAGATTTCTCTGCCAAGAGTGCACTTTTTTGTTGTAATTCATGTGTGTTGAACTTTAGAAATATTCTATATCGCATTCATTAAAGAACTGTTTAGTGAACATGTCTTGGAAATTTCTTGTTTCTATGTTGTTTCAATCGCAAATTAGACCCAGAAAACATGCTGTTCCTTAACTTTTGGAGGGCAGTGTATTTAGAGTGTATATTTCATGCTGGTGTTTAAGACCTCGTTGGTTTAATATAATTGCATAATTTTGCCATTTACTCTGCACGGATTTTCATAATTACTGTGATTCGTAACCACATGTTCTTGCAATTTACCATGCTTTAAAACCACAGATTGCCATACACAAAATATATTTTATATTTTACACATCACAGAATTGAATCAAAGTTCCCAAGCTAATTTTAGTTGCCTATCTTGCTCTCGATAAAGCCCAACAGTTTTCTCTCCAGACAAACAAAATGGAAAAAAAAAAAAAAACTTAAATGTCTCAGATTTTAAATTGCGCCCCAAATAGCGTTTTTAACGTTTTGTGTGTTACCTCTATTTATTAAATATCATGTTCTTCGCACTTAAACCCTAAAATTCATTTCAAGAGAAATATTGGAAAATAATTTTAAAATGAGTATATCGTTAGAAAATCTGATACACAGATCCGCGCGCTTTAGATAAAAAATTTTTTCCCCCGTAGAATGTTGCCATTGCTCTCTTTTAAATCGTTTGAGTTTGCTCATCAAAATTTCGTTAAAATTTTACAAGATAGGAAATAGATAATAAAATAAATTCCAAATTATAAATTGGGGCTTCCAGATGCACATATTCAAGTGGAAATGTACGTTATTCAAAATTGTTTGGTTCTAAGTGGTTTTATCACATTTGGAGAAATATATATGCATTTATTCAGATTCTTTATTATTTAATTTCTTTAAATATAATACAGGGCTGCAAGATTTGGTGGCAACAGTTTGAAAAGTGATTCAGAATTTTAATGTTTCCGACGCAAAATCGCAAAGCGGAAACAAATAGTCCTTCAGGGACAAATCCCCTTTGGGCTAAAAAAAGGGGGGGAAATGATATTAATTACTGATGTTCTACCTCAAATGCTTATAGAACGAAAGAACAATGCTGAAGCGGCACGATTTTTGATGCCACTCCTGAAAGCCTGAAGTGAGAAAAACAAACTGGACATCACTTCTTTTTTTCACTCAATTGCCAAAGAGGTGAGCGCAGTGTAACGCTCGAAATATAACCCATTGCCAGTTCCTTATATTATTCTAAACATTCACTGCTAATTCATTTATTTTCGGTTCGCCTTTGCGTGCGTCTCTTTAAGATATTTTAACCAAACTTTTGTTAAAAAGTAAGAAATGCTTTTCTGATCAACGCTTTATCATTCTGAAATCACTAATATTATAAAAATATGCAGATAATTTTTAGAAAATTTTGTATATCAAAGGCACATTTTTACTTCCTTGTACAAAATAAACGAAGTATTGTAATCACGGAAAATTCCGGGTACCATATTTCAACGAAAATATCCGTTTTGACAGCTATCGAATGCAATTTAACCACGTTTTTGCGTCACATCTGTACGTAAGGACAGAATAAACGATTCTTTTTTCCCAAAACGAATTATAAAACTGATTTAAAATGGATCCTGAAGAGATTTTTTTGTGGCGTCTGTGCGTACGTACGTATGTACGTATGTATCTCGCATAGCTCAAAAACGAGTAGCTTCAGAACATTGAAATTTTGTATAGGACTGCTATAACATGTAATTGTACATCTCGCATTTTGGTTGCAATCGGTCTCACCAAAAGTACATATACATATATATATATATATATTAGAGAGAGAGAGAGAGATAGAGCCACGCTGTTACTCGGCTCCGTGAGCTCAGTTTTTTATTCTTATATGTTGGTAAATTGGGCATTTTTTACCTTAAAAATTATTGCATTATGTTGTTCTTAGCTTCCGGTTAAGGTTTTTTTATGCCTTTAGTTAACCTGCATGTTATAGTTGTAGAATTACGAACAATTTAAAAGTTGCTGAAGTGTGGATAAGCCTAATTTTTTTTTACCATAGCAGCCATATTTGTTTACATTTGAAACTTAGCAGCATACTGAACTAATTGTTTCTGCACTTTCGGTGTCTTTTTGGGCCAAAAGGAAACTTTTAGTTTTGTGCACCGAAAAAGCTGCCTTCTTGCCTGGTGGTCGAATTGTTTTTGCGCAGAAACTGTAATTTCAATTGTAAAAAATGTTTTTAATTGTTCTAATTGTATGTGATGTTTTACGTTTTTCTATATCTTTCAATATTTAAGAATAATATTTTGAGTTTTTATATATTTTTGCCTTACCGCGAAGTGAGAACTGAATTAATTCCATGAGAAATATATCTCTAATGAAATTCGAGGAAATAAATTTAAATGAAATGCAGGAAAAAAATTCGTATAATTTAATATTCCGCACAAGGAACTCATGTGGTGCACATATCCGCTTTCGGATATTGTTCGGAGAGCAGCCTTGACGCCAAAAAGGGAGAAACAGCTTATTGTGGTATGGTAGGCAATGGTTGTCATTCGATGACGTACTTACTCTAAGGAGACAGCCGTAATACTTTTCCCTTGCTAAGGGATTATCTATAGTATTTATTATTAGTATTTATTATCGTAGTATAGTAATTAGTATTTATTACTGTAGTGTTTATTATTGTAGTATTTATTCTGTAGTATTTGATTATCTGCAGTATTTACTTCCGTTGGCATGATGAAATGTCGCCCATACCTTTAAAGAAACCAAGTTGGCTCAACCAAGGCTGTTCTCCGAACAATATCCCAGCTTTCTTTATTTATCTTTAGTTCTGAATCCTTTAAGAACGATGTTATATAATATATATATATATATATATCTATAAAGAATAAAAAGTTTTCTCTCTGGAGTGATACATATTTAGAAAAATGAAACAATAGTGTTATTTACAGAGATCAGCGTAAAGTGCAATATTCTGTACTATCACTAAGAAACAATCTCGACATCATTTTAGAATACTATTTTAACTTTAGCCAATCACGTTCCTTCTGCTCGAAAATGGAATTTCAGATGTTCGATTTTAGCAACAGACCCTAAAAGATCGTGCACTCAACCAAGCCACTGAAGATTCTTGCAGAAGGAGAGAAGCTTCAATTTAATTAAAATTGCCCACCCGGAAGGAAATTCTTATTCTGCTCTCTGTCTATTCTCCTCTCTTCGTTCCAACCTTTTCGAAGATTCGTTCCATTTCGAGGGGAATATTTTCCATTTGTTCCTCATCGCCCCTGCTAAGACTTCATTAACTTTCATGCGCCACTTACTCAAGCATGAAATTCGTTTCTCCTCGAGATATAAGACCAAAGAATGAAGTAAATCTCGAGTTTAAATTTCGATAAAATTGAAGAAATGTTATGTTTTTTTGGGCGGCTTATTTATTCGTAATAGGTTTTGAAGCGTTATTAAATTCTTCGTGCGTCTCCCCGTACTTGTTGTAAAAAATTAGCATAGTATTATTTTTATTATATGAAGAATTGTCGCTAAGCAAAAAGAGTTTTGAGAAAATCGTGAGATGGCAATTCTATGCCTAAGCCTTTGATTATGATTAGAACAATCAGTTTATCGCGGGGAGGGGGAACGCAGGATTCACGGGGGGGGGAGGGAAGAAGGTTGAGCAGTAGTGAAAATTTAAATCTAAAAAAAATTCCGCTTATTGGTTTTGAGGAAAAGTTCACTGCGCAAAAAAAGGGGAGGGGACAGTTCTATATCTCCCACTCTACTGGGCCGATTCACGAAATTCAAATAGCGTTTTCCATGTCGCGAAAGTGCGACTTAGGATATATATTAGCTCTATATATAGCATTGTTCTAACATACGTATTCTGACACAAAATGGATCTTTTTCTGAAGTAACATGCCAATTTTTTTCCATATTTAAATTCTACGACTCAAATCATGACTTCATATTGAATTTTGTAAAATTTGGTACGAAGTTTACGAAGAAATTCAAAAATTTAACTTGGCGAATGTTTTTCACTTTGCGCCAAGAATAATTCACTTGGCGAACTTCTGCATACATGGCAACCTGTTTTTCTACCCCTTCCATTGCGCAGGAGAGGAAAAAAAGTCACATCGTTCCTACCTTTTTATGTTGTCCATAAGCGGAAAAAAAGTCACATCGTTCCTTCTTTCAAATAATTTTAACAAAGCGCATAAACTACATTTTCGTTTACCGCTTTCAACAAATATGCCAAATTTCAAAACGCTCCAATATATAAATTCACGTATATCTTCGGAAATTTTGAATATAAAGCTCTAAATTTTTGCAGGTATTCTTAGAGGTACATCTGTAAGGTTTTAGCTAAACTAACAAAGTTTTATTTTAATTTAACTCTTTCTATCTGTTCTCATTTCAACTTCCCGTTAGAATAAGCGCGCGTTTCAGCTTTATGCTAATTTGAAGTGGAGCCAAGTAGTATTTAAACGAAAGGTAGAAACCTTTCAGTGTGAGAGAGCTTTTAGTGTCAGACCACGGTTACTTTATTCAACGTTCGCCTGACCAGCTAGTAATTAAATTCTAAGCCGTAGCGCTGTACGTGATTACTCATTGAAGTAACTCTAAGTGCGTCAGTATTAGTTAAATCTTGCTACGCACCATTTAGTTTAGAGACCAACATCGCGTTATAGCTCTGTGAGCAACGACGATTTAATTTCTATTTAGCTTTAGTTTAAATTAATTTGATTGTTCAGTTTAGACCCAAGCGCGGTCTTTATTTTCTGTATCCCTCCCGAGTTGGGAAGAGGCTGTAAATAATTGTGATTTAATAAAAGAGGATTTTAAATCCCTTTAAAGTGCAGTTCTTCTACCACTTATTCACAGTATTCTACCACAGAACATAGCTGCATTCAGCTCCCTGTTCAAGATCAGGACTTTAAGCTGTCACGAAGAAGATGTTTTCCAAGAATATGCACCGAACACGCAGTCCTGACACATCTACCTTAAGATGATCATAAAAATTTTATAGATTATAAAACAAACTTTTTTTCAAAAAATTGATAAAAATTATTTAAAAATACAAGCTTTAAAAATAAATCATAGAAAATGGGTGAATTTTCTTTGGAATGAACCTAAATTTCGAACTGTATAGGAAGGAATCAAATAAGTTTCATAAAAAAAAAGAGATATCAGTAAATGCATACCAAATTGAACTAACCCTGAGAAGCTAAAATTTTGAGAGCTCATTTTTTAAAAATTACTCGTGCGATTTTTACAAAACTTCTCAGTTTGGCATAATTCGAGCCGTAGAATCGAAATATGTTAAAAAATTGGCATGTCATTTCAGAAAAAGGTCCGATTTTGCATCAAAATACCTGCATTTGAACAATGCTATATATAAATCTAATACGTATCCTAAGTTGCGCTTTCGAAGCATGAGAAACGCAACTTGAATTTCGTGAATCGGTCCAGTAGAACGAGAGATATAGAACTGCCTTTTTTTTTCTCGCAGTGTTCATGATTTATAGTATATTAGCGGGTTGTGGCAAAAGCAAAACGTAAAAGTTCTATACACATGTAAAGATAATATAAAAAAAAAGTTTCAGTATGAATGAAATACACTGGTGTGCAAAAATTAAGGACGAAGTCGAAAAATTAGCATATCAGCTGAACGAAGAGGCAGAGCGGACAGAAAGACCAATCAGGAGATTAAGTAAGGTGATGTACGGTAGCACATGCGCAGATATGCAGGTAGACGTAATGGGGGAGTGTCTGAGTAGTATAAAGCATGTTGTCGGTGTAAGATCAGTATTTCTGGCAAAGAGATTGCACGCCGTATAGCAGTTAAAATCACACCGAGTTGCTGCCTCAGCGAGAAATGGCGAATAATCAATCTGTTAGACGACATTTGGATGTTTTTACCCGAGGTCGAATCATTGGGAAGTTGGAAGAAGGCCGCAATGTGACAAATGTGGCTGCAGAGTTCGGAATTGCTCACAGCATCATTTCACGACTTTGGAGACAATTTCAAACTACAGGAACAACTATCCGGGAGTTTAGTAGTGGTCGTCCACGAGGAACCACACTCGCACGTGACTGGTTTATTGCCTTACAGGCCAGAAGAAACAGGCGGCAGACGGCGGGAGAAATCGCTAGACACTCGACACAGGCGACTGGACGACCGATATCGCGTTTTACCGTGGCCAGAAGACTGCACGGTGGTGGTCTGTTTGCACGACGCCCTGTACGGTGTGTACCTCTAACGCCTGCCCATCGGAGAAGGCGTTCTCTGTGGTGCAGAGAACACCGGAATTGGAGACACAATGAATGGGGACGAGTACTCTTTACAGGTGAGAGCAGATTTAGTCTGAGTTTCGATTCTAGACACATACACATCTGGACAGAGCGGGGAACACGCAATAACCCCTTCAACATCATCAAAAGGGACTGTTTTGGAGGTCGCGGAGTTGTCGTTCGAGCAGACATAATGCTTGGTAGCCGGACCGACCTTCATATCTCCCAAGGAGGTTCGTCACCTGGGACTGCTATTGTAACGAGGTTCTTCTTCCTTACATGCGTCTTTTCACAAGGGCTATGGGTCCTCAGTTCCTCTTCATGGACGACAACGCTCCACCTCATCGCACAGTTACTGCCGAAGAGCT
Source organism: Stegodyphus mimosarum (assembly GCA_000611955.2). Classification (NCBI taxonomy): domain Eukaryota; kingdom Metazoa; phylum Arthropoda; class Arachnida; order Araneae; family Eresidae; genus Stegodyphus; species Stegodyphus mimosarum. The sequence goes on along the minus strand of KK121735.1, from coordinate 88,143 downwards.
GTTGGAGAGTGAAGATATTGAACACATGGATTGGTCGGCAAGGTCTCTGGATCTAAATCCCGTCAAGCATGTACGGAACTTACTAGGGAGACCCGTGGCAGCACGTAACTTATCGCCAGTAACGATTCCGAAAATGCGATTGGTGTTACAAGAGGAACGAGCAGCAGTGTCTCAACAGCTCATTAACAACCACATATCCGGTATGCACAAATGATGTGAGACCTGCCTAACTGTCAGAGGAGATCATATCCCCTATTAAAGACCGGATGTTTCTTGCTGGACACCCATCACAGGGATGTTTCGGCCTTCAGTGGCATTCCGCTCCATGCTACTTTTTCAATAAAGCTTCTTTTTATCCCTCTGCTTTCTCTTTTAGTAAGTGTTGCTTACATTACTCATGTCCTTACGTATTGGGGATCTTACGGTATTAAATGTGTTGATTTGGAAAGCTTTTGTACAAAGTTATATTGAAAAAACCGTCTGGTCCTTAATTTTTTCACACCAGTGTATATACCTGTATATACCTGAAAAATAGTTCCGCAAAATTAATGTAGATAAAAAAGCAGAGAATTAGTGACGGAGAAGGAAGGGCCGGCGTGATTCCATAAAACTTTTACTTTACCTCTGTTTAGAAAAGATGGATGGCAATTTTAAAATTCCACCTCGTGCACGCCTTAATACAGCACACCGAACGGCAATGATTTTCAGCGAAAAAAGCTACATGCAGGGTGCGAAAATTAGCGTTTTCGGAGCTTTCAATTAATATCTTGGTTGAAAGCCGTACGAAGAAAAGAGTGATTGAAATAGTTTCCCACGAACTTTTGGAATACGGGGATAATTCTCTCGAAACTCAACTCATTGCTGTTCTGGAGGAGATGAGGTTACAAACAAACAAGCAGACACACAGGCACATTTTTTAAAAGTATGGATTCATGGTGAGCTGACATACAGACCGTGAAGGAGATACGTAATTAACAAGGCATTTTGACACTCAAAATTGCCCATGGACCATTTGGTACACGATGCGTGAAGGAAAAAACTGCTGGGGGTAATCCAAAAACATCTCCATTAGTAACCCAGAGAAAGGATTGAAAAGTAATTCTTTGTGTTTGGGAGAACTACAAGAGAATTGCATAGTATGAATTATTTCCACCACATGAGGCAATACATTCGAAAAAATGCTTAGACATTAGGTTAGTTTGAAGCTGGAAAGACAAAAAATGAGCAATGCCCTCGCCGGGACTCGCACCTCGGACCTCTCAATTACGCGCCGAGTGTGCTGACCACTACACCACGAAGACATGCTAAGAAGGAGGGAGAAATGCCTTATACACTCTCCCTTTTAAAGGGCGACTGGGGATTAAAGGACCAAGTCGCCAAATCCTAGTGGTGGAGAATCATCATCCGCCACCTTTTAGTTCGGGCGCCACGGTGGAGACGTTAGGACTTTTTTGAAGCTGAGAGACGTGAAAAATGGGCTGAGAGGCGTGAAAAATTGCCCTCGCCGGGACTCGAACCTCGAACCTCTCGATACGCACCGAGTGTGCTGGCCATTACACCACGCAGGTGAAACAAATACCTTATAACACTTTAAAAACGACCCTTTTAAAAGAAGGAAAGAATTTTGAAAGAAGCAAAGCACGCAAAATCTTCCCAATCTTCGAGGAGTTTCCTTTATTTACAACAACGCTCGCCTCACCCATTTCAATGAATGTCAGATAATGACTTATTGAGTAGGCTGCAATGTTTTGTGTCGTTCCCCATGTTTGCTATAGCTTATGCTCTCGGATTTTCATCTCTTCAGGTCACTTCAAAACTCGCTGAATGGCCTGGAGTTTGCTTCTTTGGAGACAGTCGAACAACACGTGGATAACTTCTTTACGAGTGTACGGCCTATTAAATTACACACATTTTTTGCTCCTTTTCAGCCAATAATATTATGCATTATTTCCTCAAATTTCATTACGGATATATTTTTCATTCAATTGATTCAGTTCTCACTAGGCAGCAAGACAAAAATATATAAAAACTCAAAACACCTTCAATGAAAGCTGTAAAATACACAAAAAGTATAAAACACAACATGTAGTTTAAAAACAATTAAAAAAAAAACAATTTTTACAATTAAATTAGTTTCTACGCAAAAAAAAAGCAATTCCGCTAGCGACAAGAAGACAGATTGTTCGGTTTTCTTTTGGTCCCACTCAGCAAGCAAAAAGACACTGAAGGTGCAGAAACTGACTTAATTCACTATTCTGCTGTTTCAAATGTAAACGAATATGGCTGTATGGTAACAAAAATTAAGCTTAGCCGAGCTTAAACAACTTTTAAATTGTTGATAATTCTACAACTGTTGCATGCAGACTAACTAAAGACATAAAAACCTTAACCGGAAGATAAGAACAACAGAATTAGGTAATTTTTAAAGCAAAAAAATACACAATTTACCAACGTATAAGAATAAAACAACTGAGGTAACGGAGCCGAGTAAGGTGGAAGGTTAACTTTTCGTCCCGTTGGGTAAAAACACCAACTTACTTAATTCACTGTTCTACTAAGAGTTTCACACGTAAGCAAATGGCGGCCTCTCCAATCCTAACGCCGCTTCAAAAGTGTTAATAATTCTACAACTATTGCATGGAGATTGATTAAAGGCATAAAACCTTAACCGGTACGTAAGAACAACATAATTTGATCTTTTTAAAACAAAAATTGCACAGTTAGAAGCTAATTCATAACGACATATGGCGCGGAAATAATATTAAGATATTTTTGTTTAAAAAAAATGTGATGCTGTAATATATACGTAAGGCGGATTGCAAATAGAAAGGGAAGTGCACAACTACGTGTTATAGCAGTCCTATATACAAAATTTCAATGTTATGATGCTACTCGTTTTTAAGTTATGAGAGATACAAACATACGTACATACGCACGTACAGATGCCACGAAAAAAATCTCTTCTGAATCCATTTTAAATCCTTCTCGCAACCCGTTTTGGGAAAAAGAGTCGTATTTTCTGTCCTTACGTGCAGATGTCACGCAAAAACATCGCTCAAAATGGAATCGAGAGTGGTCAAAATGGATATTTTCATTGAAATATGATACCCGAAATATTTCGTGATTACAACACTTCCTTTACTTCGTAGAAAGAAGTAAAATGGAATATTTCAATTGCCTAAGCTAGTGCAAACATCATAGAATAAAATGGCGCTTTGTGATTTATTGAAAATTTCTTTTGTATTTGTCTGTTTACTTTGTATTTGTGTGTTTACTTTCTTTTTTGTATTTGTCTGTTTACTTTCTTTTGTATTTGCCTGTTTATTTGTAGATATGTTAGGTTATGTCGAAGCAGGAGACATGAAAATGAGCAATGCCCTTCTCGGGACTCGAACCTCGGACCTCTCGAATACTCGCCGAGTGTGCTGACCATTACACCACGAGCACATGCTAAGAAGGCAGAAGAACTACCTTACATACTCCCCCTTTTAACGGCGAGTGGGGATTAGAGGACTCAATCGCCAAGTCCTAGTGGTGCAGAAGCATCATCCACGACCTTTTTTAGTTTGAGAGCCACTGTAGAGACATTAGGTTTTTTTTTTTGAAGCTGGAAGCGTGATAAATAAGCAGTGCCCTTGCCGGGACTCCAACCTCGGATCTCACCAATACGCGCCGAGTGTGCTGACTATTACACTCGGAAAGCATGCTATGAAGTCGGGAAAAATACCTTATATATTTATTTTATTTGTAGTTATCAGGGAAAAAAGAGAGAAGAAAAGAAAAACTGGAACATTTCGGATGACCCCATATAAATTTCTAGAAAAATATTAAACGCTGATAAATATCTATGTAAATACCTTAAAAAAGGTGGGAATTGCATTGTGAGGAATAAAGCTATCCATACTTATTAACCCTTCTTTAACTTACGAATACCTTTCAAAGTTTTAAATCTGTTTCAAGTATAAAATTTGTGAATTCTCATAAAATCATTAACTGGGTAGGGCCTGATAATCTTCTGTAGAAAGAATACGCCCAAAAGTGGGGTTTTTTCGTACGTTCTATGGCTAATCTTAGTTTAATCTTCAAGCCAACAATCTATGGCTATTTGATTTTAATGCCAACAATCT
>KK121735.1:54018-83972 GCA_000611955.2 Stegodyphus mimosarum | reverse complement strand
AGAATAATCTTTCTAGTTAGGAAAAAATGATTCTTAATGGGGAGAAAAGAATCCCAATAAATACTCAGCTATAAAAAGGTCTTAACGATATTGCTTTTCTTTGTAAGGAATATAAGAAGAGGAGTTCTCAAAGAGAATGTCACATTGAAGAGGTAAGGTCAGGACATGAATCGATATCCACGTCTCGTTCGCGACGGAATCGATTTTTCTGCTAGAGCTTTAGACATTGCCCCAAATTGTAGCCGACAGCTACTTAACGGATACTTTTTCACAGTTACAGATACAGTGGAGTGTTTACTTCGGCTTTTATTCTAACAGCATTGGCACCAAACCTCAGCCACAACGATATCGATTTTTGTGGAGTTAAATTGATGTTTTATGTGTAATGCAGAGTTTTTCGAGGAGGGGGGGAAGAGTTAGATCTCTGTTAAAATATTTTTATACAAAACTGAAATCTGGAAACATCAAATTGGAATCTAACGCCTGGCAGAAACGTTTAACTTAAAAAATTTAAATATTAAAAAAAGAAATAAAAAAAAACTAAAACATCTCAAACACTATGAAAATTAAAAAGAAATAAACTAAAGTTTAAAAATATCTGAAAGAGTTGGGATTTTAATGATCTTCCAAACGGATTGGTTAAGGTTTTTCTGCTATTAAGCTGAGCTCGCAGTTTACTCGTTTCCTGTTGAACGCACTTCTGTTAGTTTTATTATTAAGCACCACTTTCTTTGCACTTACGCAACATAAAATTTAATAGCGAAATTACAAAAATTTTGAAAGCAGTATATTTGAAAGTAGTAAAAAATTCCCTATGCAGTGCTTGCTGTTTTGGCATACGTTTTTCTTTCTTTTTTTTTTTTTTTTCACTCTTTTCTCAGTTCATCATCCGAATGCTCACGTTTCTTAGTAAGACGGCTGGCAAAATCTTTTCACCTCGAAGGCATGTTAATCCACAAGAGCTATTAGTCTCAAAACGGCATTTTGCGTCAAATCACTAAAACCGTTGAATCACTTTAAAACTGTTGCCACTAAATATTATCGCCTTGTGTTATATTTAAAGAAATTAAATAGTGAAGAATCTGCATGAATGCATGTAGTATGTTTCTAGCACTATGAAAAACAACGTCGCCTCGAACCATCAGATTGTAAATAAAATAGTCCTCCATCCGAACATGGGCGCTTCGAACCCTGAATTTTGAATTTCGAATTTTTTTTTATCTATTTCACATTTTGCTAAATTTTAAGTAATTTTTGATTAACAAACTCGATGATTTCGAAACAAGCAATGGCAACACTATATGACATAGAACATTTTTATCTACAGCCAGCGAAACTGTCTATCGGATATTCTGAAGATATGCTGCTTTTAAATATTTTTAGCCCAAAGGGAGGTTAGCTCAAATGATCTCGAGACGTATATGTCTGCATAAATGAAAAAAAAAAAAAGCCCCTTGGGCATAATATAAATTATGAAAGCTTTCAGATTCTTTTATTAGCCCAAAGGAAGTTAGCGCAGAAGGGCTATTGATTCCGTTTTGACATTTTGCATCAATTCACTTTCTGCATTGATTCACTTTCCAAACTGTTGCCACCAAATATTACAGCCTTGTATTATAGTTAAAGAAATTAAATAATGGGGAATCTACAAAAATTGGTGTATGTTTCTCGCATTGTGATAAAACAACAGTACCTAGAGCCATCAAAGTTTGATTAACATAATCTTCCACTGAATATGGGCACCTGGAAGCCCTAATTTGGAATTTGTTTTATAATCTATTTAATATTTTGTCAGACAGTAAAGAATTTTTGATTAACAAACTGAACATTTTGAAAGCGAGGAATGGCAACACTGTACGAAAAAAAAAACATTTTTATCTCCAGCGCGTGAGACTGTGTATGGGAATTTCTAAAGATATGCTCATTTTAAAATTATTTTGCGATATTGCTGTTGAATTGAATTTTACGGTTTGAATGCGAAGAACATGATATTCAATAAATAAACGTACCAGACAAAGCGTTAAAAAAAGCCCCTTTGGGCGTAATGTGAAATCTGAAAGCTTTCAGATTTTTTTTTATTTCATTCTATTTTTTGTCTTTTTATTATTAATGTTTTGTGAGTTAACTTTATTTATTAAATATCACGTTCTTCACACTTATTCTACAGAAAATTCAATTCAACAGCAAAATCACAAAATATTTAGAAACAGTATTATCTTTAGAATTTCCGACAGAGATTAAAATATATTACTCTGTGAAATGTTGTCGCTAGTGACTTTGAAATCGATGAGTTTGTTAATCAAAAATTTATTTAAAGTTTTATAAATTGTGAAATACAAAATCAAAAAGTCGAAATTCGGGCTTTTATGTGCACATGTTCGGGTGGAGGACAACGCTATTCAAAATTTAGTGGCTCTACCTACCGTCCTTTTTTCACTGCGAGGAACTTACATACATACATACAGAACCTTCATTATTTAATTTCTTTAAAGATGATACAGGACGATAGTATTTGGTGGCAACAGTTTGAAAAGTGACTCGCCTTTTATAGTGGATGACGCAAAATCTCTTATCGAAATTAATAGCCCATTCGAGGTAACGCTCTTTTGGGGTAAAAAAAACACTTACTTTATATATGAAGATGAAACACCCCTTATTAATTTAAAATGGCAAATTTTCATTTAACATGTGACTTGGGTATACCATAAATTATATGTATTTTAATTCTCAGAAGTTAGATACGTTATTTTTTTTTTTAATTTAAAAAGTGCAAACTAAAAACCTTTTAAGAAGATGTGAAAATATGTGAAATTAAAAAATATAACGATCATAACACTGAACACCAATTGCGCTCTGATCTTAGTGTGCAGTTTCAGCTAACACCTGAAACACTTATAACCCTTAAACAACTCAAACGCCTAAGCACACTTATTAACGCTTAAATACTTGAATAGCCTCAGGAGTAACTGTAACCCTATTCATTTATGAATTAGCATTTATGAATTAGGAAATTAAAGATATAGAATGTAAAATCTTACATTTACGCAATGCCACATGGAGACTTAATACTTATTTAATAAAGAAAAGCTTAATATTCAAGACGTAGCTGGTATTTTCTTGGGTGTGCAGAAAAAAAATATCGCCCGGAAAAAAGGGAAACGGAAAGAAAGTCCCCGGAAAATAAAGAGCAGAAAAAATGTCACTCGAAAAATAAGGAACGGAAAAAAAGGAACTCTAAAATCTCGCCAAATAATGTCGCCAATCGGAGTTGGGGAAACCTGCCAAATTCTTATTTAACCGGCAGGGCTATAGCGGGCTCTCTTGAGGGAGGTTTTAAGGGTAAGACGTTGAGCTAGCTGCAGCCGAGCAAGGTCATTTCGATAGCAGGTTTTAGCTTTCTTATCGTAAACTGTGACTAAATTTCATCTACAACCGGTTTGTTATATACTGCTTTTAACGCTCAGTTATGCGACAATGTTTCACCCCTGAACCACAGCTTAAGGCTATAACTACATGGGGTACGAGGGGAACAGTCACTAATGACCATTACCCGCTGATTAACCCTCTATTTTTACCATCGGACAGGCCAGCAGCTCGCTTATCTTCTTTCAATTATCGTCAGAAGATTTCCTATTCCGCAGGTATGGTTGTTATGATAAAACTTCTATCTCCCATCTTGGCGATATTTTAAACATTCCTTATTTTTTCCGTTGCAAAACAATGGTGACTTATTTTCCGTTTCCTAATTTTCCGGTGACTATCTTTCCGTTCCTTATTTTCCGGGTGACATTTTTTCCTACAACCTTTTCTTCAGTGGATTACTTACGCGCGAGGCTTGCAACAAACACTTCCACCAAGTGGCGATATTTTCGAGTTTGGTCGTGACGTGAAATTCGGGTATTGAAAACTAAAAGCACCTTCGACAGTTTGCCTTAGATGCGCTTTTAAAAAAATGATGCAAGAGAAATGCCTAAAAAATTAACATTTATTTGTGATATTTTAGATGTCAAATGTATAAAATGTATCGTATTTCTAAAAACCTGGACTGTGAATTCACCAAAAAAATATATCGTTTTTGAAAATTCGTCTGCTTGTTTTTATATTCCATTTTTAAAGAATGTAAGACGATATAAATGAAAATGATAAAAATATTATTAAAAATGTATTACCGTTTAAGACATTAAAAAAAAAGGGAAGGGGAAAAAAAACATACAAATGATTGCATTCTTTTCTTGTTTTTCCTTCCATTATTTCCATTTCCCTAGTGTTTGTATTTTCTTGAAATATAATACAGTTAAAAAAAACAAAAAAATAACGGATTAAAATGTAAGTAAGACTGTTAATTTCGATTATACATTTTTAAAAATTTGCAGAATAAGTTACGCGACTAAATCAAAAGTATAAAAAATGAATAGTAAAAAAAGGGTGGGATATTCGAATCCTCGAATCCCACGAATCTTGAATATGATTCAAGATAAAAAAAAAAAAAAACTCAATTCGCTCTGATTTGATCATTCAAAGATTTCGAATCTTAAGCTAAAAAACCAGTATAGAATTTTTTAAATTAAATGGAAAGATTAATTTTATTAATGTTTAAAAGATGTGCTCGTTGAACGAAACAAAAGGGGGGGATTGTTTTTGGAAGAGCGCAGCATTTACTTCTAGTTGTAATTTCAAATTACTTTATGAGTTCCAACCATTGGACAACACACACACACACATGAAGCCCATAAAAATATTGGGTTGCTCGGTATTTTCGTTTCTTTTCCAACAGAGAGCTTAATTGTATTTCTTCACAACCAACTTCACACTTAAAAAGCCCCATAATCATTATACAGGGTGGTCATAAAGAAACTTTGCCAACATCTGCAGTTCTAGTGTCCGTTCCGGTTAACCGATCGAGACGAGATTGCAAATATAGTTATTTGGAGATATAGGTTCGAGATTTTGTGAATGGCAACGCAGGCAATGCAAATTTTCTGAGTGCTCCCAGATCGTGTTTCGTTGGCCGGTTTTCAGAACTCTTTTTTGTGTATGAATAATACGTTCGTTTTTAGACATATCGGTCCCGTTCCAACGCTATTTAGGGTTTTCGCATGCGCTGAACATTTTGCGACCGGAAAAAGTTGGCGTTGCCATTCGACATTTTCGAGTTTCTGTAACTATAACCGTAACCGTGAGCGGCCCTGTGTTACCATTCATAGAATCCCGAGCGCATACCTCCGAATAACTATATTTGCAATCTTATCTCGATCGGTTAACCGGAAGGGGCACTAGAAGTGTAGATGTTGGCAAAGTTTCTTTATGACCACCCTATATATATTTGACAGCTGATATAGTAAGGCTAGCTTGTGAAAAAATTCGATTGATTCTAAGGAGTAGTTTTTGATTGGTGCTATTTCAAATACGGAACTTTGAAAGCAGCATATTCAGTATATTTTGTAGAGACATTAAGTTATTTTGATGCTGAGAGACGTGAAAAATGAGCCGCGGTCTCGCCGGCAGTCGAACATCGGACCTCTGGAATACGCGCCGAGTATGCTGATCATTACACCACGAAGGCATGCGGCATGCTAAGAAGGCGGGAGAGATACCTTATATACTCCCTCTTTTAAAGGGCGACTAGGGAATAGGGGACCCAGTTGCCAAATCCTGGTGGTGGAGAATCACCATCCACCACCTTTTTTAGTTCGGGCGCCAGTGTAGAGACATTAGGTTAGAAACAGGAGTCATGAGAAACGAACAGCGGGCGAAATACCTTACAATCTTACTTTTTTACTATGGAAAAGATAAAAATGCTATTCAAGCTAGGGAAAAAATATCTGATGTGTATGGAGAAAATGTAGTGACAGAACGCCAGTGCGAAAACTGGTTTACAAAATTTCGATCCAGCAGTTTTGATCCTGAAGATGCACCGTGTTCTGGAACGTTAGCTGAAACTAAAGAAGAGCTTAAGAACATTAGAATTTCATATGTTGAGCTTCGAGATTAAACCTAGGCATTCCAAATGATCATGAACGATCGAATTCGATAAATTTAATCTCTCAGTGATGTCAGTGATTTCGTTATTCGCCGGTTTGCATAAATTTAGGTTTTTATTGTGTCTTTACCAGCTTCAACTGGCCTTCCAGAACGTGGTGCATCTTCAAAATCAAAATTGAAGGATCGAAATTTTGTAATTTCTGTCAATTCATTTTCTTCATAACATCGGATATTTTTTTCCTTGCATAAACAGCATTTTTACCTTTTCGATAGCAACAAAATAAAATATGCCAAAAAGCTGCTTTTCACTTTCCATATTTGAAAGAGCACCAACCAAAAACTACTGCATAAAATCAATCGAACTTTTTTACAAACAAGCCTTGCTACATCAGCTGTCAAAAATATAGAATGACTAGCGAAAGAACGTGATGCCAGTTAAATTAGATTGAGAGGATCTAACAACAGAGAGAACGATATCGCTGTAATCCTTCTCTAATAACGATGCAAAAAATACGATTCATAATCATACATTTTTCAGTCTGATGCGCTATGGAACCCATATACAAAGTTTCCATAGAGAAATAAGCTAATTCTCTCTCATTATATCAGCAAAAAAAGACACGCAGTTTCTAATGATTTTCGTCTTTCTAATCAAATGATCGTGAAAGCTCAAATTCCATCCAATATTTCACTCATGTTCAATTTTATTCGATTAAATGTGGCAAAAAATGGATCATGATTGATCAGATATCCATAAGGCGAAAAAACAAACACACACACAAACAGGTACTCTTCTCTCTCTCTCTCTATTTTTTAAAACTTGCAAAGTTTTTATTAATAAAATACACGATTTGGAAGTGAACAGTAGAAACACATTTTTATCTCCAACGCGCGAAACTGTTGCCACTCGAAAAAATGAGTGCGAAAATTACTGTTTTTAGAGTTTTTAGTCAAAGGGGCTTTGTCCCTGAAGGACTATTGTTTCCGTTTTGCGATTTTGCGTTGAATCGTTTAAGCAACTGTATCCCTTTTCAAATTGTTGCCACCAAAAATTATCACCCTCTATTATATCTAAAGAAATTAAATAATGAAGAATCTGCATAAATGTATGTATATTTCTCCAAATGTGATAAAACAAAGGTACTAGAGCCATCCACTTTTGAATAATGTACGTTTCCACCGAAATATGCGAATCTGGAAACCCAAATAAGGAATTTGGAATTTGTTTTATTAGCTATTTCATATTTTATAAAACTTAAACGAATTTTTCATGAACAAACTCAACGATTTAAAAGAGAGCCATGGCAACACTCTACGAGAAAAAGAAAACCTTTTTATCTCCAGCGCGTGGAACTGTGTATCGGAAATTCTAAAGATATGCTCATTTTAAATAATTTTCGATATTGCCGTTGAACTGAATTTTATGGTTTAAGTGCGAAGAACGTGATATTTAATAAATGAAGGTAACACGCAAAATGTTAAAAAACGCCCCTTTGGACGTTAATTTAAAATCTGAGACCTTTCAGATTCTTTTTTTTTCTTTTTTTAATTAATATCTGGGTTTATTAAAGTCGTGCGACGGGGGAAATAATCGAAATGGCTTCCTACGAATTTTTGGAAACGGGAATTATGTGTTTAATATTTGGCAATGCTACTTTTATTTCATTGTAAAACTTAGAAATTTTTTATTAACAATTTCTACTATTTGAAAGCGGGAAGTGGCAACATTTCTGGAAAGAAAGCAGATTTTTATCTCCAGCGTGCGAAACAGTTGCCACTCGGAAAAATGAGGGTGAAAATTAGCGCTTTGAGTGAGATTTTTTTAATTAATATCTTAGATTTTAGTTTTTAGTCCAAAGGGGCTTTGTCCTTGAAGGGCTATTGTTTCCTTTTTGCGATTTTGCGTCGGAAACATTAAAAGTCTGTATCACTTTTCAAACTGTTGCCACAAAATATTGCAGCCCTGTTTTGTATATAAAGAAGTTAAATAATGAAGAATGTATGTTTGTCGCATTGTGATAAAATGACGGTACCTAAAGCCATCGAATTTCGAATGCCGTCATACTGCTGCAAATATAGGCATCTGGAAGCCCAAATTTGAAATTTGGAATTTGTTTTATTAACGATTTCATATTTTGTAAAACATTAACGAATTTTTGATGAACGAACTCGAGGATTTCAAAGCGGGCAATGGCAACGTTGTACTGAAAAAAACATTTTTATCTGCAGCGCGTGAGACTGTGTGGGTAGGAAATTCTAAAGATATGCTCAGTTTAAAATTATTTTGCGATATTGTTCTTTAACTGAATTTTATGGTTTAAATGCAAAGAACATGATATTCAATAAATAAAAGTAACATATAAAATATATTAAAAAACGCCCCTTTGGACGTAATTTAAAATCTGAAACCTTTCAGTTTTTTTTTTTTTTTTAAGTGGACGGCGATTTTTCCCAAGACCTAGAAATGAACAATAGAAAATTTGATGACGATAGCTATAGTAATGACTGATTTATTAGCGAACAAACAAACAGACTTTCTTCTTTATATATATACTATGCGGCTAAAAACTGAGCAACTGGCAGTGATAAAACATAATTAAGCTCTCTGTTGGGAAAAAACGGAATACATCCATGCTATCTCGATCAGCGTTCTTTCGATTAGTACAGCCAATTGAAAAGCAGATTATCCGATCTTGTAAAATTCAACTCGCTTTGGTAATGGTAAAAACACTTAGAAAGTCGAGACGCTTTAGCAAGGTATCACAAAAACTGGAATTTTAGTCCACTGCTCATGTAACGCTATGCATCCGTTTATACGTATCCGAGGTACTGTAAGGGTGACATTTCAAACCGTCTGTAATACATTAACTTACCCCGCCTTAACGATGCTTGACATCAGGGCAAGCTGTGACATTATGTCCCTAGCGCGGCAAGCGACGTTGTGGCTGACATTAATTACTCACAATGGCAATCGCGCTGATGGATGTAATGCAACACAGCATGCAATTAATCTCGTGTTTCATCGCTGTTCATTGTAGCAGACGCATGTAATAGGCAAGTGGTCATCAGCATCGGACCATTTAGAATGAGAATTCACCCATATGATCGTTAAAACCCCCGCTTTTTTTTTTTTTTTTTGCTATGCACGGTGAATTAGCGAGGTTTTGTGCGATATGTACTCAAGATTCTGATGAATATCAAATACATTTTCCTGCTGCGTATTCCGTAATAAAAATGCTTATTCTTTCGTAAGCATTCATTTTTCTGAGAATGCCCCGTGGCTAATGCCACAGCGTTGGAAAGATCGCAATGTTCTGCATCCACCATCTTACTGATACAGATCTTCACGTCTCCCAGCCCAGTTAGCGAAGCTGACTGTCTTCCGAAGGGCCCGGGTTCGAATCCCGGACGAGGGCTGGATGTTTGTAAATGTATAGTGTCTGTGCGGCATGGGGGAATTCTAAATATGCGACAAGCCGAATGTCATCTCGAGAGGCTGGTGGTAGTTGAACAGGGTGGGACACCTTCGTACCCTTGCCCCTAGGGGTGGTCTCCATCAAAAATGGGGCTGAACTGAAACAAAGCCGTACCAAAGAATATATATTGTTAAGAAGGAAAACTTCGCCGCAGCAGAAGTGGCCCCCGTCGAACGAAAAGGGAAGCAGCTGCACATGCGTGAAATATCTGTCGCCAAAAAACACAAAAGCTCGAAGCTGTTGTCGAAGTTCGAGCAGCTTCGACGGTCACGTTTATCAAGCGTTTAAAGCTGTGTGACTCCATTTTTCCCCCTCCATATTGACGGATATAAAATCAGACATCAAACTGCGATATGTATAATTCAAGTTTAACAGCCAGTGAAAGTGAAACTTCACTTACTCTTTCATCCTTTCCCAGGTCAAAGAACGATTCATCTTAACCCGTGTTCCTCAATTTTACTCAATACACGTGGCGGAGGAGGAAAATCTCAGCCAGGTTCGGTACATCACGGAGGGGAAATTCTCGCCAACAGGTTCTGTCGTCAAATCCCTTGGCGAATGTTCCCTTTTCTTTCTATCGGCGTAGAAGACAAACTGGTTTACATTACATCTATGGAATCTTTCCTTCTTTACATAGATGTTCTTTGGCCGTACTGCCATCTGTAAGGTGCTCAAGGCTCTAGCCAACGACAGGCCTAATCTTGCACTCCTTGCCACGATGAATTTCGTGGGCTTGTTCGGATGTTATTGTCAGACAAGTGGGAAAAGTGACAAACCAACAACAACAAATACTCAAGGTTTGTTTTGCCTCGGAGGGGGAGGAAATCCGTGTCTCATGATAAAATATACCAACTACTGGTTCCGAGAAGATGAATTAATTCCTTTTTCGCCATCCTTTCTGAAATTTGTCATGACAGGAGTTACCCTATTGAGAGCTTGTTTAAATTGAGCAACTGGAAGATATTCTGTTGCAGTTATCACAGTATTGCATGCGCAACTGTTCGTAATGGAATGAACGCACACACAACCCATGTTAGCTTGATAAAACTTATTTTACCAAAAGAAACACTTTAAGATTCTGGAACTTTCCGTAAAAGTACTCGTGTAGGTTTCTCAATATCACAGCGCACGATCAGAACGATAAACACAACGCATTGCAAAGCGTTGTGTTTAACGTAAAAGGACACCCTCTAATGGATATCTCAGTACACCGGATTAGCTCTAAACTAACAACTGAGAACAGGTTTTCTCTTCGATCTTATATAGTTTCCACCCAGTCGCCGAGAAATCTCTAGTAAATTCAATTTCTCGAAACTACTGGAAGTAAATTCAATTTCTCGAAATTACTGGAAGGCATATAAAGTTATATCTAAGAATCGGATACGGTTACAGTTGCATATAGAGATCAATCACAGTTATTCGATCACAATAGTAATTTCAGATATACATGGAACAACACAATTACAGATATACGTTGATCGGACAAAAATGTCGCCAAATGGTTACCAAGTGTGACAAATTTTGGAGATTTCTTCCCAAATTTGTCGAAAAAATGAGTCTGCAAAACCATAGCCAATAACAGGAATCGTGAATCCAAGAAGGGTTAATTATCCTTTATTCACTTAAAATTAAGATAAACAGCCGGCCCTTTTCTTCGTGCTTACAACAAAGCCTCCATTCGGGCTTGAATATTATAAAATAAGAAATAACTACAACTAATAGATGATAACTAACTAAGCTAACAAAAATCTAACGGAGTCGGCCCTTAGTTTTAAAGTAACCGGCGAGCGATCAAAAAGCACGTAACATACGGCCGAGCGTAATAGCAGTTAGAGAGACTTAACCCGAAGACAAAGCGCGCTACTCAGGATTCCTAGCTCTCTCTTTCGAAGTAAGCTGAACTTTCCTTTAATACTATTTCTTCCTCATTTGCATTCAACGCGATTCTAAAAACTCATTCTGGTAATGAGTTGCAAGTCGAAACGAGGTAAGATAGGAAAGATTACTTAAATTAAAATAACTGTTATAAAATTAAAATATGCCCTACAGTTAAAATAAACTTGCACGTGTATTCTTAATTTTCCAACAAAGCTTCGCCTCTTCACATTTTCATGTTACATTGTTCAAAAGGTACTACAGTTTTACGTATAATTTCACTAAAATTATTTACGTATATATAAAATTCGCAAGAACAGTAACGGATATAAAGATATACCTCCCAGCATCTGTTTGAAAAGTTTCGGACAAGAACACTTTTCGCAAGGAAACGTGTGTATAATATTAGACGAGTGTATAATGTGTATAATATTAGACGAGTAATTTTATTGTCCTGGATGGCTTCTGTGAGAAGCTATAGCATTTCCAGCTCTAACAGAAAATTATTATGTGGTAGAACAGCGCCCAAGAGTATAATCAAAGTGAATACGATGGCTTACTTTCATGGAAAATAAATTGGGCTTATGCATAGTTTTTCACATGTCGCTCACATAATTATAAAATTATTCTTAAATTAATTGATTTAATATGCCCATGCTACAGAAACACAACAAACTGGACATAATTTTGATTTTAATGCAATTAAAATCAACATTACGAAGGATTTATCGTGGGTCCTATAGTATGGGGCAGATGCGGCTTACTTCATTCGAAGAAATAATTGGCGGGAGAGAAAGAACAAGTGTATTTCTAATGTAAAAGGAAAATCTACGATTAAATATTAAATTTTGCTGAGAAGAAATAGTTTCAATGAAGATTCCACATGGAAGAGATAAATATTCCTTTTTATGGAAAGTACTGCGAAATATATATATGATCGTTTCTTTTAAATGGAAATCTGGAGTTTTTTTAAGCTTACTGTTATTTAGATTCGTAATTTCTCCGTCCATTTCTTTACGTAATTTGTATAATGCTTAATAACTTATTTCTCATAAAATAAGAAATGTGTTAATGAATATATGCATAGCCCGCTCAGCTGAACACTGGTAGTTCTGTCCAACTTTCGAATCGCTGAACACTGGTAGTTCTGTCCAACTATCGAATCGCTGAACACTGGTTGTTCTGTCCAACTTTCGAATCGCTGAACACTGGTAGTTCTGTCCAACTATCGAATCCCGGCGAACAAGCGGGCGCAGCCCGCTCAGCTGGCGGCTTTGCCCGCTAGCATATGCATAAAATGTGTAATTAATAATATGTAATTTGCATAAAATGTGTTTAGGGTTATGTTGAAAATTAGAATAATTTTCAATAAAAAGTTAATTTATGCACATATATATATATATATATGTGCAAGATAAAAAATATGTGAATCAAAATTTTAACTTAAACTAATGGTAACTCTTTAATTCTCCCTCTCTGTTCTAAAAATCGTAATTACTTCTCTGGATTGCGTCGTTTCTAGATCATTCCACTTTGCATGGCCTGCGCAGCGCTGATGACGTAATAATTGGGAACAGAAACTTTTAACTTAAATCAAAACCTTTCTCTTTGTATGTGCTTCCATATTAGCATACTACGCACTTCAGCTTCTCTCTGTGTGCTGCTTGGTCGCTATTTCGTTGTGCTCGGCTTCCTATCACAATAATATCCAAAATGTAAATGTTCTTGAATAGGCAGGACCAGAGTGCCAAGCGAACTGTGCCAAAAATGTCAGTTGCAAATAAAAAGGGAATTAAAACTGCCTCGACTGCTAAGTTTTTTAGATATAACGAACTCAAAATATTAGCATACTACGCAATCAGAATTCTTCCTCTTTAATATGGGTCTACGATTTATTCTGTATAGCAATTACGCATCGACGCTGCTCCGTCTTTTCCTTGCTGTTATATATATATTTAAGTAAACAAGGTAATTATAAGTAATAAATTTCCTAACACTTGCTATAAAGTGATAAAATAATAATTTATTTACTAGTAGATTATTTAATATATTATCTTCTTCGAAAATTAAGGATTAATTTTAACTATTAATATTAACTATTGTTGTCAGAAGTCTGTGAATTGAATTAACTCATTAGCGTATTTAAAATGGATTTATTAAAAATTTATTAAAATTTAAATTGAAATTATTAAAATGAAATAGTTAAAAGCGAAAAAGTAACTAACAAATTAAGTAATTATCGTCGTTGACCGGAAATTAGTTGACTTTCAAGGGGAACAAACTAATTTCTGATTAATTAAGAAAAACTAATAGAAGCGAATTTTTCTCAAGTGAAAATCAAAACTAAAAAAGCTGTTTTGTAAGATTGACTTAAAATTATTCAAAGTGCTGATTAAAAATCAGTAATTAACTGACGGGTCTATCAAACTTTAACTGCAATCTTCAAATCGGAATATATAAGTCCTACAAGAGTGAGTTTAATTTTCTTATTTGAGAAAATTGCTCCCCGACACTTTCGCCTTTCATCATATATATTTATATGTTATTGTATGCCACGAGCTCGCAGAGATCCCTGTAAATAAGCATCAGGCGAACTGGAAGACTTGAAAATTTATTAAGAATAACAGTTTTACAGGCAAGATAATAATAATTATAACTGATACAGGAAGAAATGTAAAGAAGAAATTATCTTTACCTGTCCGAAATACCGCGAAATTTCAAATCGCTCCCCGAACAAAATTAAAAGCAATAACTGCAGGTCAGGAAGCTTAACAGTATAAAAAATGATAGACAGCCTTGACTTAACTACTATTACTGAATACAATAACTAACTTACTTTCGTTCACAACCCTCGATTCATGGAAAATGCTCCCCTTCGCCTTGAGTAGTTACTCAAAGCGCATTGCTGGAAGCTTCACGAAAAATCACTCCTTGGGAATAGGAAATATGTTTTCCTGAAACTTCCAGAATGTCGCCATGTTGGCCAGAAATCGCCATATCGATGATGACGGTTTCAGCCAAGGTCCGTTTGGAAGATCTGTGACAAATCTCCGGTTCTGAGTTACGTTTATAATTCCAGCGTTAGTCTATTTATTGTACAGTACATGAAATAAACACTCACAAGCTAAACAAGTGGCTATAAATTCAACCTTAAATAGAAAGCATAACAAATAAAGCTGGAATCATCATAAAAATACACTAAATAAAGAATTAAATTGTAGCAATACAAAACACTACAAAAATATACAAAGACCAAATTACAAACAAGCAAACAGGAATACAATGTTAGCAATATAGCAGTATCAAACGTATTCTTCCATATACAAACGCAATTTTCACTGTTAAAGTATTCTGAAATTAGCGTACGTGCAAAAATAAAATCAATAAATACTGCATAAGGCAAAGAGAGAAACTTCTAGAATAAAGGGTATGAAAATAATGCATTCTGGAAAAAGTACAAATATATAATCTTAAAATAATTTTGTATATATACTCTTGGCCAGAGCTGTTAGTTTAAACATTAAGTAATTTGTAGAGAAACAAAGAAAGTAATCTTCCAACGTAAAACACATACAACGTAAAACAATGCCACAGAAAATATGCATAAAGCACATTCATATGCATAAAGCACACATTCAGCACAGAAAATATGCATAAAACTGCTCATTCCACTATTCTTTTTTATAGGTACATTGCGGGGAAAATTGTGTTTCTCATGCCTCGAAAGCGCGACTTAGGTTATATATTAGATTTATATATAACATTATTCGAACACAGGTATTTTGACACAAAAATCGGACTTTTTTTTAAATGACATGCCAATTTTTTTTCCATATTTCGATTCTACGACTCAAATTATGCCTAAATATTAAGTTTTGTAAAACACGGTGCAAAATTTACGGAGAAATTCAAAAATTTATCTTTGCATATTTTTTTCAGTTGCGCTAAGAATTGCCGAACTTCTTAATTTATAGCAAACTAATTTTCGTTTACTTTTTTGCATTGCAGACGAGAAGAAAAAATTTCATCTTTCATACTTTGAAATAATTTTAACAAAGTGCGTAAACCATATTAGACGTCATTATCCCCCCCCCCCAAAAAAAGATGCCAAATTTCAAAACGCGCCAATAAGTAATTTCTTGCATATCTTAGAAAATTTTGAATAAAAACTCGAATTTTTTGCAGGTGTGCCTAGAAATACCTCTACTTGAAAAGGATGTTAAAAATTTTATAGTTCATACTACAAAAATTTTTTCGAAAAATTTATGAAAAACATTTAAAAGTCCAAATTTTAAAAATAAGTCATAAAAATGTGCGAATTATATTGGAATTAAGCCTAATTTTGGAATTCTGTAAGAAGGAATCAAGTAAGTTTAAGAAAAAAAGAGATATTAATAAATATACAGGGTGTTTATAAAGTCCCGGGCCTATTTCGATGTTTAATAATTCATAATAAAGATAGATTAAAATTAATAACACAAATCGTTAGATAGACACAAAAAGTTTCACGACCCTTGTCAATGAACTTCCACGTGTGCCCCCTTCGTCGCACGGAGAAAATCGAGTCGATATTCAATTTCACGCCAGGTACCGGCAAGCGTGTCGGCATCCACAGAAGCTATCGCGGTTGTCATTCTGGCTTCTAGGTCATCAATGTTCGACACTCTCCTCCTGTAAACGTTGTCCTTTACAAATCCCCAAAGGAAAAATTCCAGCGGCGTTATATCAGGTGATCTGGGTGGCCAAGGAACTGAACCTCCGCGCGCAATCCATCTTCCTGTAAAATGGTCATTCAAAGAATGACTCGGTCGTGCGTTAGTCCACACCACACATCAACCTTTGGGGAATCCCTTTGTACCTCACGGTATTCATGGGGGTTTTCAGATCCCCATATGCGCACATTATGGCGATTAACAACGGCAGAAAGATGAAAGGATGCTTCGTCGGAGAACATTATGCGCTTCAGAAATGCAGCATCATCTTCTGTCCTCCTTAGCATATCTGTTGCAAAGGCCATCCTCCTAGGCCTGTAATAATAGGCAATAGTTGCCAAAAACAAAAGAGAGAAAAATGCAATTAATAAGCAGACGATATTTAGAAAAGTACAGATATATTTAGACTCGAAAATGAAATTATCTGAAATTAACCACACGCGCAGACGATATTTACAAAAGTAAGGATATTCGAACCTGAAAAGGAAAATATATAAGTTATTCCATCAATAAAAGCCATAAGTTTGTTTATATCTTCATTATTTTATGAGTTATTAAACATCAAAATGGGTCCGGGACTTTATAAACACTCTGTATATTAAATTCAATCAACACAGGGGAGCTAAAATTTTGAGAGCTAATTTTTTAAAATCTACTCGTGCGATTTTTACAAAACTTGGTAGTTTGGCATAATTTGAGTCACAGAATCGTAATATAGAAAAAAAAAAAAAAAACAAAAAAACTGGCATGTCATATCAGAAGAAGTCCGATTTTGTGTCAAAATACCTGTGTTGGAACAATGCTACATCTAAACTAATACACACTGGTTATCATAATTAAGAAAAAATAACTAAAATAGCGATAATTCCCTCAAAGATAAGCCAAACTGTGTAAAATTTGAATATGTTGCCAAGTAAAAGTAGCTGAGTAAAACTGCAATATGCAAATTAGTGGCGCTGCACTCGGAATACCTCATCTTGTATTTAATTTAAATATTGTGTTTAATTTAATTGCCCCGGAATGCATCGTCTTTTTTTAATAAATGTTTATGGCCATGTATGTGCATGTGGAATGAAGAGTGTGCTCTGAAATGAAGTACATGGTTTTAAGAATTTAATTTTTTTCTTAAAGCTGGTGAATACATTTTTGTTGGATACTTTTTATAAAAATGCATTATATTTTCTAAGAATAAACAGAATTACAGTTTCCCAAAAGGCAACAGATTTAATTGTTTACTATTATATTTGAATCAAGTGTTGTTAAACACTGAAAGCCAAAAACCTGTTCTCTCATCCCCCCCATCTGAGTTCAAAAGGTTAAATATTTCAGGTCATGATTACTTTGATACATAATTCCTGCTTTGATACATAATTCCCATACTTTCAAATTGCTTAAGATGGGGAGTAAACCTTTTAAAACAAGCAGCAGCACGATTACCAGAAAAGAAAAGAGAAAGTTGCGAAAATGTAAAGGAACAAAAAAAGTGAAAGGAGACGCAGGCATGCTTTTACGACTCGGGGAAAGTGGGTCATTCGAGCAACAAGAGCGGTAGAGAGACTGCGGATTTCCTACCCCTGCTACTTTGCCCCCCAACTATCGCCGTGCTCTGTTCCGAGTTGCCATTTTCGAAATGAGAAATAAATGGCTTGTCAAAAACAAGAATAGCTCTGCATTCGCCCTCTGCTTGAAAAGCTTCTAGAGATCTGAAATTTTGTTTCAAAAAAGTTCCCAGCAGTTCTTACACGACTTTTCCATCGCAAATAATCTCACTTTCCATTCATCACAAGGAAATAAAGGCTAAAAAAAATAAATGAAACTTTAAACGGTCTTTTGATGACAGAAACATGTCTTGCGTGCTGATTTAACGCCTACTATAGTTCTTAGAATAGTACAACATATATGATATTCAAAGTGTGTTGTCTGAAATGAAGTGCATGATCTTTTTTTTTTTTTTTTTTTTTTTTTTTTTTTTCTTTTTTTTTTTTTTTTTTTCTTTTTCTTTGGCATATTTAAAATAAAACTCCGAAAAAGGCGGAATGCCATTTAAAGCAAACTTTCTTATTATATACTTACGTGAAAAGAAGATGCTTTTGAGCTATGAATACTGATGTGCTTAACGTTAACAGTATTTTTATCCCTTCCTCTATCACATGTATTCTACTAAAAATGGTATTGTCAGATTCCAAAAGTGCGCTTCAAGCTCTTCTGAATAACCAAAAAAGTTCCCAAAGAATCTTAGACTGTAGGCCTTTGCTTAAGGCAATGGCACATAGAATTTCTTTCCAGTGGGTTCCAACCCATTGAGGAACTATGGGAAATGAAGAAGCTGATACTTTGGCTAAGGAAAGAACTTTCATAATGCAACGCATTAATCCACCGCTTTCTTTTCATACGACTAAACTGTTTGTTAAACTGACTCTTAAGAAAATTCTTAAGCAGGATATGACTAAACTTGCTATGGATAACATTTGCAGGATTCTAGTGGAAGAAACAACTTTAATTCCCAGTTTTGCAAGAACGACAGCGGTAGCTCTATTTAGACGTCTGACTGGACAAGACTGTTCGCGAGACCACCTCTACAGAATTGGAGCGGTGGATTCCCCAAACTGTATTTTGTGTGATTCCAATCAACCTATGATTTTTGGACATTTAGATAATTGTACTGTACTTTCTCGGTATGAGGACATTGTTAAAAACTACTGGACAACCCTTGAATTAATCGCTTAAGCGCTGATGTTTGGCACTTGTAAAATAAAATAAAATTAAAAATGGAGTATAATAAGTTTGCTTGCTAAAACATCTTTATGAAAGAAATTACGTTCCTGTCATTCGTATCATTACTCTTACGGAATAATATACAGTACACTAAGGAGATGAAGCAGGCAGACCCAGTACATAAGAGAACCATGCACAATTAAACGCTCCAACCCGTAGAGGCGATCTGAGAAAGTATAATCCCCCCGATCAACTCATGAGGACAGAAATGCACAAAGTCTGGACAAAAACACCTCTTAGTCAGTGGCACAATCGTCAACAAAGAGAACACAATTCAAGATGGTCTGTGTTCCTGTGTTAACTAGAGGAAGCCAAATCGCCACGGATAACCTTCGATATATTAGCCATGTACCGGCCCCACAACCAAGGGCAGCTAAGATAGTTCCATATGGTACCTTTCGAACCTGAACCTACCCCAGTATAAAGGATGGTCACTATGAATACTGATTATTTACCCCAGAAGTCGAGTTTGTCTAAGTATAGCTCCTAGCGAAAACACCGGCAGTTGCCCCCTAGTCGATCCCTAGGGAAGAATATTTTATGATTATAAGATATTGTTAATTCCTTTTCTATACGAAAGCAATATATATTGTAAAATGCTGTCGGTTCTAGGCTGAGTAAATCCAGTAACGACTTCAAAGATGGGTGCAGTGAGCGCTTCAGGGCTCCGATTACAGGCACATATCGGACTGGGACAGGAGAAGCTATAATGTAACGCGTCAATGCACAATTATATACAGTGCGACTATTATATACAATTATTACGTACAATGCATTCACGAAGGGTAGTTGTACTCCCTCGCAGTTGGAAAGGATTGGATTTCCGGAATTGACTATTTTATTGGAGGAGATCCAGGGTTCCACCTGAACTTTCTGAGAGTGGGTGCAACTGCTGGAGCAGCGACGCGCTACCTTATAGCCTCTCCTGTTCCAGTTCGACATGCATCTTCTCGTGGCCCCCGCTAACCAAGTTCGCCTAGGCTGATCATGTCGGACACCATCTCTGGGCTTCCACTGGATTGGAATTTCTGGAACCTACCATTTTTGGGAGGAGACCGAGCGTTCTGTCCAGCAAACTGGCTAGACAAATGTCTAGACAGCCTCGACCTCTGGGGTAAATAAGCACTCTTCGCAGGACTAGAGCCATCGTTTATTCGGTGGTAGGTTCAGGCTTGACAGGGACCGTACTGGTACTGTCACGTTACATATATGGTATCGAAGGTTGTCCGAGTTGAGATGGGCTCCCCTCGGTCAATACAGAGGGTCGACGATGTCAATCTTGTGACTTTGTTTTTTCGGTGGGCGCATGCCGACCACTACAGTGCTTTGAGTTTATATAAGCGTGTGTGTGATTCATTTAAGCCCTTCTGGATTGATCGGGGGGAGTGGTGTTCCCTCGGATCGCCTCCAAAGGTTGGGGCATTAATAAACCATGTAAAGCGGCCTCGAGTCAGCCAGGTCTTGGAGCCCCCTAGTATGGTGTTCTGTTCCTGTACACAATGCAATACAATAGCAATAGCATTCAATAGCTTAATGAGAAGCATAAGAAAAATGCAGCTCATTCAATTTGTATAATGTTTACCATTTAAGCTTTTACGATGAACAGCTTGGTTTTAACCCAATGACTTGTAGATTTTGCACCAGCTTCGTGGATAACAGCCCAGGGCAATGCTGGCGACCAACACTGCTGGATATGATTGTTGAAAAAACACTTTTTGTTTGGATGTGAACGTGATAAAAGAGTCCCACTGGCAATGATAGCCGTAAACATAGTACAGAACATGTAAGCTTTAGCAATCAGTCTTCAATTCTCGAATGAATTTGATTCAGTTACAAATGCTTATTTTTAACTAACTAAATGTTTTTATGTATTTTATGACCGTACTGGTGGAAAAGCGTTGTCGTAATATCACTAGTAATTGCTGCAAACAGGATAGAAAAAGGGTTGGCTTTAACAATTTTGTCTGAATTTGATCCAATTACAGACATAAATCCTTTGATTGATGAGATGTACAATAGCATATTGATGAAAAGGTCACTTTGCAATATCCTTCGTAATGATTGATAAAGTAATTAATAATTATGAAGATTTGACGGAAATGGGAATATTAAATGCTCTTGGTGGTTCTGAAGATCATTGCATGGGGGGGAGGAAGACGGTGACAACAGTGTTAAGGTCGACGAAAGTGATTTATGAAGCCCCACAGAGAGCCTTAATAAGGTAGATAAGAAAATTAAGCTGCTAAGGGCACATGTTTGACGAGCTAGCAGGTGAATCTTCGAGAACACTGAAAAATCTGAGGCAAAGGCAAGCAGCCCATTGTCTCCTGTCCTGCATGTGTGCCATTCAGACAGACGGTGATGAGCGACAAAAGTCTCGTCGTGCAAAACAACAAATAACCCTCAGTAGTCCAATATAGGTCACGAAGTTGTGGTCTCTAAGAATGTGGGTAGCAAATGGCTTGGTTAAATTATCTTTTGGGAATCATTTGGTAACTAAGAGCTTCTGAAACATTTGCAGCATCACAGATAAGTCTAAGTTTTGAAAAACCATTTATTAAGGTTAACAATGTCGTCCACTACCTCGTGGATTTTTAAGTCATCGTGGATTTCTTTATTTCTAATCCGGTTAACGAGCATTTACAATTCTTCTTAGAATCTTATTCTGTAGTACCTGAAGTTTGTGGAATTCTAAGTTTGAGGCTGAGGGTGAGGCTGGGGATGCGTAGCATAAAATTGTCTCCATAATGCCTAAGAAATCCTTCTATTTTTGTTGACAGAAATGTCCATGTTAGCCTTTGGTTCATAATAACCCCCAGATAACTTATATTACTTACACGATTCACAGTTTCTCCAAATAAGTAGAGGTTGTTCAGTGCTATTTGTTAAATCTTGCGACTCTTTACCAATAGGACTTTGAGGTACTTTATCTTATGATCCTCCATTTCTTGCTCCAGTCACAATATCTAAAATTTCTGGAATTTGGAGATGGCATTGCTGGGTTAGACGGAGTTCAGGGTTACCGTCGTATCATTGGCGTAGCAGGCTAATGTAGAGTTATGATGTAGTTTATATTTGGGAAAATTCATTACATAAAAAAGGTGGAGAATGCATGCAAGACAAAAATTCTGGGAGATCCCCGCAAAGATGTTATTAAAAGTTGCATAGACATTACTTGACTGACATCAAACATTTTATCAGTAAGGAAGGGTTATTTATAAATCCTCGACTGTAGTTCATCTTGAACAGTTTGCAGATTAACGTCCTATGCGAAACGCTGTCGAATGCTTTTCTCCACAATTAGCACAAAGAGAGCCTTTCATTTCTCATGGTACAAAAGCTGCCCGGATAAATTCAACCAGCCTTGTAATGTTAATATTATTATCCAAATTTTTTATATAAATATCATTGAGACAGGTACCGGTAGTTTATCTGTGAATATGTTTAATTCATGATAGTTTTACTGAACTGCGTCCTTCGGATAATAAATTAAACGTGTTCTTCTTGAGTTTCGGACGGTAAAATAGTCCAAACAAAAGGAGGGAATACGCGAGTAAGTACATTAATAATTAATACTGTACAAAAAGTAATACATGAATTAAATAATACTGCTTTTAAGGACTTGAATGTGTGTATAAATGTTTAAATGAGTAGTTATTCAGCCCAAAACAGGCATTTGATTCTGACAAAGCAAACAAATGATATTCCTCTCGAAAATGATGCCATCGCGGAGAAATACTAAGTTAAGTAAGTTCGTGTTGTAAGTGAGGAAATGTATGTTATGTCATATATGTTTGTTCACTACCAGATATGTTCTCCCATGTAACCTGAAACCATAGCACTGTAAGCCTATGTAAGCAACGCCATTGTTTTTACAACACACTCTGCCACTAGCCCTTGTATGGCCATGCATCTATTGACTTTGAATTCAATGAATGCTGGGCCCGGGCAGCTGGTTGGGAGTGCAATTCCGGGGGCATTTTTGGTCTGTTCGACTGCCCACTAGATGGTCCGGGAGCTGGGTCTGAGCATCATTTGCGAGGCTCACGTGTGGCCATACCATCTGGCCTGCTCTAGATAATGGTGGACGTGGTGCTGTACTGATTAACCGTTATGGTAAAGGGACAGTGCCCACGTCCACGTCACTTATCCACTTATCACTAAGTGAGGAAAATATACCATCCGAGAAAATGACAGATATACGTTGCAGGCGATTAAAGTGGAGGATAAAATGGACACTTTGGCGGCGGCATACAACAACAAACGTCAAATTTGCATGAAAGGTACTTACTACATGTAAAGATATGCAAATGTAATGCTTTCCACCGTATACACACAAAGTCTGTACGAGTGTTGTCATTGTTCATAAATGGGAAGATAGCACGGCTATGTTCTCGTTTGGAAATCCTATTTGAATGCTGGTTATTTGTGTAAAAATGGTGTTATGGCTCGTAAGAGAAGGAGAAACTTCTATCAGCGCGTGTCAATATTCCACTACAACAAAATCGTGGCCCATCGGAACGGCAGTTTATCGGCCCGTGACATTACTACTCGTGTTAATCGGGATCCAACGGGAGATACTGAACATCATGCAAGATTTCAGCGGCCCTTAGGACACTAACACCCAAGAGGGTACACATGTTGACCTCTCGGTCTTGCAGGATCTTACAACCATGTCATATATCCTGAGTCAGGAACTTGGCTCGTATGCAGTACCTCAAGTGTCTGCACGGACAATGCGAAGAACATCACAGCCTGTCAGCACAGCGACCATTGTTGCCGCGTCCCTTGACGCTGCAGCATAGGTAGGCGCGCCTGCAGTACAGCGTCGGGCGACCACATTGGATACAGTAGCAGTAGTCTTTTAAGACTTTCCCCGGCTCTGTGCAGAACATTATGATGAACTGAACGTATCCGTGTGGAGAGATATTGAGCAGAAAGAACGTTGCAGTCTTTCTCGTCAGTCTCGCACGGACCCAGCATCTCGCGTGCTGGTATAGGGTGCCTTTGCCGTACTTTTTCTCGTCACCTTTTGTTCGCGTAGAGGGTAATATATGCATCTGCCGTTACATTTCTGACGTGTTAAGGGTCCGTGGCTGTGAGGCCTGTCTTCGAGATCTGTGTGATGCTATTTTTCAACAAGATGATTCATGACTGAATGTTGCTCGTGCTGGCCGGATCTTCTTCGGTACAGAGGAGGCTCGATTGTTGCCCTGGTTTGTGCGTTCTCCAGATCTTTCGCCCATTGAGGAAATGTAGCCAAAGGTTCCCAAGAGAATGACATGCCGCCTCTGGCCAGCCATTATAATTGATTAACTCTTGCATAGATTTAAAGAAGGAAGGAGTGAGATACCCGCATCTGTCATCTAAGCTCAGTTCGACTTTTTGCTCAAGAGGATTAGATCGATGTTGCTGCCTGAGTTGGCAGCTTTGTGTATGAATTCTGCAAATTGTGTGCCTTAGAACACCTGGAAATTTAATCATGACTTTCTTCAGATATACTTAATATGGGCAATGAATAATATTCTGCTGTTTGGTTTCCTTTTTGTTGGTAGCAATTTTAACTGCCAGCAGTGTATCGAGCATCGAGAATCGAATCCTGGTTAAAACTGAAAGCTTCTTTTCAAACATATAGGCCAGGTGTCCTCAACCTTTTTGCCCCTAAGGCTGCGTTCAGACGGCGATGTAAATGTCACAGAAGCATAGTCACAAGGAATAAAATCCGGGAATTGCGTTCACACCTGCGACACGGGGTCTAAGCCGCACCCACTTAGAGAAGTTAAATTTGCGCATGCTTGGATGTGTCTTCAGCTTTCCTTTTCTGTTTTCCCATTCGGATTTCGCGCCTTCGTTCTGACTGGTCGAAGCTTATCCCAAGTCAGCATAAAGTTGAAACCTTCGAACTTTATGCCAAGAGCCCTAAACCAGATTTTGTGACGCAGCACAGACTGGTTGCCTTGGCAATACAGCTCGGCTTAAACCATTTATGCCTTTTATACTGTCGTCTGGAAGCAGCTTAAGAGCACATTCTGGAATATTTGTTGGACGGCGAGCAGCATTTACTTTTTCAAGGTGAATTTATAGTTGAATAGAGTTAATAATATATTCACAGAAAAAAAAGATCGCTGGCATTTCGCTTTGTGGTGTTGGACGCAATTTCCATTTCATTAGAAATGAGAAAACTTTCACATCGGATTTAGTGAAAGCTAGAACATTTTTATTGTGATCACAGAGTGGCGGGCATAGCTTAAATGATCGGCGAGCACCTTGGTTCCTGCGGGCGTAGGTTTGGGAACCCTTAATCGAGGCAATTATTTCACGCTTTAAAAGTTCATACAGTGGAAAGATCTTCCCAAAGATAGAAACATCTTATTGCTACTGCTACATTGTTTCGAGTACAAAGATGTAAGAATTTCATATGTGATTCAATTCCATTCACTCCATTAAAGATTCCTGTTTTAGCGCAAAATAAAGAATTTAAATACACTGCGGAAAAAAATTAAGTTACTAAAAGTGATTTACAATTACAGTAATTAATGTTACAGTTAATATTTCAAAAAATCTGCATTTATACTTCTAACAAGTAAAGTGGAATAAAGGCAGATGTGTTTGTCTAAAAGAAAGGAGGCTTAAAATAAAGCTACACGACATATACAACGAAATTCCGCCAATGACGTAATCGAAAAATCGTAATGACGTCATTGCAGACATGTTGAAGCTTCTTTTTCCTTCTCTTCTAAACTTTGCCAGATCTTGACAAAAGTTGTGGGACTATAATGGCATTCAGGCAATTTTAAAAGTCGTTTGCAGAGTTAGAAGTGTAGCGGCGATCTGTAAGTGACAGACGAGAATATTTGTGATTAATAGTATCATTTCGCTGTTGCAGAATTTAAAGTACGAAATCTGGGGTTTTAGAATTTTGTGACTGCACTATACAGCGTAGAAACATGAATTTTAGGGACATTCGAATTAGGCTTGATTTTTTAAGTCATATTTCATCATTAAAAGTACCTTTCTAGAATACTTGTTCATTAAATTACTAGGAGTTACTATTTACTTCCGTAAATGAGGAAAAAAAAAGTATCTTTAAAGTAGACTTTTTATGTCTTTAACTGCTAATACAATTTAATATTAATTTTAAATTAAAACCTAAAAAATTATTATACTGTGAATGAAAGAAGATTTCAAAAGTAATTAAGTTAAAAGATATTTTTTCCCTCCTTCCAGCATTCCTTTGTAGTGTAATGGTAGCACATTCGGCGCGCATTCAAGAGGAAAAGGGTCGAGACCCAGCGAGGACATCGCTGATTTTCCATGTCTCCTGCTTCAAAATAACTTACCGACTTTACAGTGGCTCCCGAACTAAAAGGTGGTGGAGGATAACTTGTCACTACGAGGATTTGGCGGTTGGATCCCTTCATATCCAGTCTGCCTTTAAAAGAAGGAGAATTTAAGGTACAGAAGTGGGAGCAGCCCGACGCATCTAACCAAAAAAAGTTTGTTTTATGGTCATAAGAAGCCACGGCTTCATTTTCTCCCTTCTTCCAGCATGGCTTAGTGGTGTGGTAGCACACTCGGCGCGTATTCGAGAGCTCCAGGTTCAGGAATAAGCTAATCAAAAATGAGCTAACATTTTAATAATTTCATTTTACAATTGCTCATTTTTCATGTCTCCTTTTTCAAAATAACCTAATGACTGTACAGTACTAACTTTAAAGAGTGGAATAAGCTAATTAACAATGAGCTAACATTTTTATAAATCTGCTATAAAGACCTAATTTTGTTCTAACCAATTATTTTTAGTTACACTTTCCTTTCCATCCTGATTTCAGTTTTCTGCCGGAATGTAAGTTTTAATGACGTACACTCATGTCCATAAATTAAGGATAATGGAAAATCAGGCAAAGGAAGAGTTAGAAGCAAAACAAATTTGACTTATTTGTAAAGCTTATTTATTAAACAAAAGGTAAAGAGCAAAAAAAAATGCTATATGTTTGAATTATTAAAATTTGTAAAGCTTATTTATTAAACAAAAGGTAAAGAGCAAAAAAAGATGCTATATGTTTGATATTATTAAAAAAATTAGCGATTTTTCTCCCTGGAGCAAATTACAAAAAAAAACCTATTTACAAAAAAAACCAATATTACATGGTTGGTGTGATTGTAATACATTGTATGTCTCCCGGATGATGCAATACAGTCCGTACAACGCCTAGGCATACTGAGTATCAAATTATCGATCTGATCTTGGGGGATATTACACCACTCAAAACGCAATGCTCTCCGAAGTTCCGGTAGACATGTAGGAGGAGGTTGATGGGCTGCAACTCGTCGGCCAAGCATGTCCCACACGTGCTCTACTGGATTCGAGTCCGGTGAGAATGTATACGGGTGATATCCTCCGATTGAAGGCATTCGCTTACCATGTTTGCACGGTGAGGACGGGCGTTGTCGTCAATAAAGACAAATTATGCGCCCATGGCG
This sequence comes from Stegodyphus mimosarum, assembly GCA_000611955.2. Taxonomy (NCBI): domain Eukaryota; kingdom Metazoa; phylum Arthropoda; class Arachnida; order Araneae; family Eresidae; genus Stegodyphus; species Stegodyphus mimosarum. Next base: position 56,668 of record KK121735.1, on the reverse strand, counting down.
CCCCGAAACAAACGTACATGTTGTTCCAGAATGACGTCCCGATAGATTTGGCTTGTCATGGTTTCAATTTGAACATGCAGATCAGTTCTGGAACCCAGAATAATTCCACCCCAAACGAGCCCTCTTGCACCACCGTAACGGTGTCGTTCAATGATGTTTTCTTGGTGGTAACGGGTACCTGGAGCTCTCCATATGAAAGTTGGTGAAAATCAGACTGCAAGCTAAACCTGGACTCGTCAGGAAACATCACACAAGCCCACTGTTGCGGTGTCCACAATGCATGCTCTCTACTCCAGGTTAACCTCAGGTGACAGTGAGTTGCAGTAAGTGGAACGCATCTGACAGGTCTACGAGCATATAGACCAATCTGCCCTAAGCGTCTGTACACGGTCTGCCTTGAAATTGTCGTACCAGTGGCTGAAGAGAGCAGACGAGACAGGTCTGAGGCTGCGCTGCGCCCGTTTCTTTTGGCAGTAACTGCCAAATACCGGTCCTCATTCGTTGTAACTCTGGGGCGACCTGTGCTGTAACGTCTACTCACATTACCATCATCTTGGAATCGTTGCCAAAGCCTGGAGATGACACTCTGGGCAATTCCAAGTTCGTCTGATACTTCCAGTTGGGTACGCCCACATTCCAGACGGCCGGTAATTCTACCACGTAAAAAATCATCCAAATGCGTCCTTTGTGTCATAACTATTCGGTTATTGCACTGAAATGCTTATAAAGCGCCTGCGAACAATTTTACTTCTTTGCCTGTATTCCTTATATATCACTCTCTTACACTCTCGTCATTGTGACGTACCATCGGTGTCATCTGGTTACTTCCTGAAATTTGCATATGATTCTTGAAGATGTGTGTAGTGATTTTACAGGTGATATATTTATTTTAGAGTTCGATTTCCGCGTGACTCCGAATTATCCTTAATTTATGGACATGAGTGTATATACATAAATTTATATTCTTTTATTTGATGAGGCCGATTGCAACCAAAATAGGAGGTGCACATCTACATGTTCTAGCAGTCCTATATACAAAATTTCAACGATCTCAGGCTACTCGTTTTTGAGTTATGGGAGATACATACATACATACGTACGTACGTATGTACGCACAGACGCCATGAAAAAAATCTTTCCAGAATCCATTTTAAATCAGTTTTATAAATTTTTTGGGGGGAAAAGAGTCCTTTATTCTGTTCTTACATACAAATGTCAGTCAAAAACAACATTAAATTGTATGCAATTGCGGTCAAAATAGATGTTTTCATCGAAATATGGTACCCGAAATTTTTCGCGATTACAATACTTTCTTTTTACTTCGTACAAAGAAGTAAAAAAGAAAAGAAAAATAAGTTGGTCTAAATCAAGAAGCTCGCCAAATGAGTTATTCCTGGCGAAAACTGAAAAAATTACGCCAAGATAAATATTTGGTTTTCTCCGTAAATTTCGCACGAAATTTTACAAAATTCAAAATTTAGGCATAATTTGAGTCATAGAATCGAAATATGGAAAAAAATGGCATGTCATTTGAGAAAAATTTTTGTCGATTTTGTGTCAAAATACCTATATTAGAACAACGCTATATATACATCTAATATATATCCTAAGTCGCGGTTTCGAGACATAAAAAAAGGAATTTAAATTTCGTCAGTTGGCTCAGTAGAATGGGAGATGTAGAACTGTTCCATTTTTTATTTATTTATTTTTCGCAATGTACGTGTGTAAGGTTTTAGTCAAACTAACAAAGTTTTATTTTAATTTAACTTTTTCTATCCCTTCTCATTTCAACTTCCCGTTAGAATAAGCGCGCGTTTCAGCTTTATGCTAATTTGAAGTGGAGCCAAGTAGTATTTAAACGAAAGGTAGAAACCTTTCAGTGTGAGAGAGCTTTTAGTCTCAGACCACTGTTACTGTATTCGACGTTCGCCTGATTAGCTAGTATTTAAATTCTAAGCCGTAGCGCTGTTACGTGATTGCTTATTGAAGTAATTTCAAGTGCGTCAGTATTAGTTAAATCTGGCTACGCACCATTTAGTTTAGAGGCCAACCTGGCGTTATAGCTCTGTGAGCAACGACTATTTAATTTCTAATTAGTTTTAGTTTAAATTATCTGATTGTTCAGTTTAGACCCAAGTGGCGGTCTTTATTTTCTGTATCCCTCTCGAGTTGGGAAGTGGTTGTAAATAATTGTGGTTTAATAAAAGAGTATGCCCGTTGTGTTGTGACGAGAGTGTTGATACACATTGCTGCAAATGAAAATAACCATTCTTAAGAGCAGATATATTTAATTAGATTTTAAGCTCCACATTCACAAAACATAATAACACACGGACATAACAAAATTACACTAAACAAAACATGACTGATCGCTACGACTACACCGTTATTACTGCGTTCCCAGAGGATCATGGGAGTGGCGCTAGCTGGCTAAAAATGTAGCGCCCTCTAGTGCGTCAAAAGAGAAGGTATTAGTAAATATACCCGTTACAAGAGGATTTTAAATCCCTTTAAGGTGCAGTTCTTCTACCACTTAATCACAATATTCTACCACAGAACATAGCTGCATTCAGCTCCCTGTTCCAGATCAGGATTTAAGGAGTTCACGAAGATGTTTTCCAAGAATGTGCACCGAACACTCAGTCCTGAC
>KK121735.1:26648-53191 GCA_000611955.2 Stegodyphus mimosarum | reverse complement strand
AAAGGATAAAAAAAGTTAAAATTTGGCTTCAAGTGGGAAAATTGTTCCAGATACATATCCAAAGGAGAAACGGAATGTTTCGAACGTTGCAAAGGTTCAGCAATGTTAAAATAAAATCCATTAAGTTAAAAGACAGTTGCAAAAATCATTAAAATGCTCAGTGTCAACTGTACACAAAGTGGTTAATGCTGATTTGAATCTTGAAAAGGCGAAGAACATAATGTGCAACGTCTTTCTCCTCTACCTACCGCCGAACGCAGAACGTGCTACAGAATGCTTTCTGAGAAATATTTATCTGTAAAAAAAATGAAAAAATGATGACACAAGGATGAATCTTGGGTGTACTTAAATGCAATGAAAAGATATCCTTTTGTTATCAAAGAACAGAAGAAATAAAATTTAAAACATGGGTCAGAAAATCTAAAGAAAGTCTTTTAAAGAAATTTATGATGATAGTCGCTAGTTTTTTATACAACGGCAAATTAAAAAAAATCTGATATGTACACCACATGACTTCCTTGTACGGAATATTAAATCATACGCATCTTGCATTTCATTTAAACTTATTGGATTGAATTAAAATTACGTCTGCTATAGCGCATGAACCACTATAGAATAAATACACTCTTTAAATTTCACTATATTTGTTTACCATAGCGACACTCTGGCGCTAGCTTCACTTAACAGCGTTACATCTCAGTCATTTGATAACTCAGAAGGCACAAAAATTATGTATATCATCTGAAGACAATGAATCATAATCATTGTCACATGTTCTATTCAAATACAATGATAAATCCAAAACGATGTATAAAAGAAATTAAGCAAACAAAAAAGAAATGGTTTTTCACAGACGATTCAGTACCTCTTATTCAATTAATTCACTCCGCGACAAGGCAAAAAGACATAAGAACTCAAAATATCCATATTAAAAATTACGAAGCAAATCTTAAACACTTATTTCCTGGAATAAATTCCAGAATGGGTGAAGCATGATTTAATTTGCAATAATAAAAGAAGGCGTTATCTTTGTTGTTGCGAAGCTTAGTTTCTCTAGACTGGCAACAAGTCCACTGTTCTGCTTAGTTTCAAATGTAAACAAATATGGGCGCTGTGGCCAAAGTAATTAGGCTTAGGCGCACTTAAACAACTTTTAAATTGTTGATAATTCTACAATTATAACATGCAGCTTAACTAAAGGCATAAAAACTTTAACCGGAAGATGAGAACAACGTAATTCAATCATTTTTAAAGAAAAAATTGCACAATTTACGAACATATAAGAATAAAGAAACTGATCTCACTCAGCCGAGTAACAGAGTGGATATATATATCTTTTGGTGAGACCGATTGTAACCAAAATTGGAATTGCACATCTACATGTTATATCAGTCCTATATACAAAATTTCGACGTTCTCAGGTTACTAAGTTTTTGAGTTATGCGAAATACGTACAGAGGCTGTTCGCACATTTTTTTAGACGATTTTGGTAAGCGGTAATAAAATTCGTTTGCCGCAAAAGAAGTAATTGCAATATACTATGTTTTTAAAAGTCAAAATTATCGTCTGTGGCTTGAAAGTTTTGTTTTTATTCAAAATGGCGAATTTAAAAAAGCAGTGGTTCGAAGGCTACATTGACGCTCTTTCCGAAGAGAAATATGCATACTCCGTTATCCAAAAACGATGTGAGAGTCATGGTTTTGTGATATCCAAACCGTTGGTAGATAATATCATCAACAAGAAAGGGAAAAAACGTCGAATTGGAGCCTCAAGTAGGATAAAAACTTCAAACAAGTATCCGAGGAAAAAACGGACATCTTCGACTATTGCAAAGGTACGTTGTTTAATGTTAAAAGAAAATCCCCCTAGTCAAAGGACAGTTGCAAAATCATTAAAATGCTCGGTGTCCACTGTAAACAAAATGATAAACGTTGATTTAAATCTTAAGAAAGCGAAAAAACGCAGTGTGCATCGTCTTCTTCCAAAGCATATCGCTCGACGCAGGACACGCTGCAGAATTCTTTATGAGAAACACTTATCCAAAGAATAACAAAGGAAAACAATTGTCACAATAGATGAAGCATGGGTGTATTTAAATGATTGTAACAAAAAAAGAGCCATTTATTATCATAAAAGGGGAGAAAAAAATTTAAGTACATGGTTCAAAGAATCGAAAGAAAGTTTTTCTAAGGCATTCATGATTGTTGCTGGTTTTTCTTATAATGGCAAGTTGAAAATAAAGAGACTGCAAAAAAATGTCAAGATTAACTCCAAATACTATCAGGAACAAATTTTATAACCAATTTTTCTGAATGAAATACCATCGCTTTACTCACAGTGCCATCCATCTGTGAGACTCCATCGGGACAAAGCTAGCAGTCACACATCAAAATCCACTGTAAATTTCCTAAAAAAAGTGGAACAAAAAACTGGTATCAAGGCCATACCCTTCACTGACATCCCTACTAAATCTCCCGATGTGTCATCTGTGGTTTTTTGTGCTTTCGGACTTTTAAAAACTGCATTATCCAAACGTTGTCTGTGCTAGCAAGCCGGCATCTATCATCAAACTATCGCTTCAAGAATCGTCATCGTTTCGTCCAAGCCCTTGGTGGCAGTTGTTGGACAGGTTTCTGGCCTCTTCGCTGCTGGGAGATCAAGGGTGAAGGACGGGCTTCGGCCTGTCTCTTCACCTACCACCTCGTTTCATGATGCACGTTTAACTCTCCTGAAAAGTCCGATGATATGGTTCCTGATTTATAGAAAGCCAACTGTAGTTTTTTTTTTATTGAATATATGCATTCTATATGCAGTTTCTGAAAATTCATCCAGGATTGAATGATGTTTTTTAAGCAAGAATCATGAACGATCTCATTGTGCAATATAAGGCTCATCCATTGTCTATCGCCACGTGGTGGACTGCTCCAAAATAATTCACTGGTAGAAGCTTCAAAATCAGAAGAAATTTCAAGACAAGTTTATTGCTGCTCTACATATATTTTCGATTCCAGGTTTTTCGTGATTTATAGAAAGCGATGCAAATAGATTGTGCTCTCCAAGTGTATCGTTAAACGAATGGACGTTCTGCATTTATAGTAGAACTATAGTTATGATCTGATTATTTAATTTCTTGTTTTATTTGTGTGAGCTCAGCAGTAAAATTTTGATAGGAAAAATAAATAGAGTGAATTGTAGATGATTAACTTGTATTTTCTTCTTCAACTATCACAACGTCCGGGGTAAGTACATTATTTTGCTATCCTCTGTAGGTCACATATTTTATCCCTATCATTCGGGTTATTGCGGAAACAACGTGATGCACTCTTAATCACATGTTATAATCCTATACTGGGTAGTTGGATTTCTTCATTCTTATTCGCGGTTCATCGCTGATAAAATTGATATTCAAAATTTTGGTTATCACTTATACACCAGAATAATTATAATTAATATTTCTCATAACCTACAGAAATTAACACAATTTTCATTACATAAGAAATTAAAATATTTAAGTATTTTTACTACATTGTCCCAAAACCCTAGCAGGACTCTGGAAACTGTTCGGGAGGAATGGGATAGAATACCTCTTCTGACACTTCAAAAGGCATTATTATCCTGGAAATTGCGGCGTCGAAAGAAAGTTCAGAATAAGGGATGTGAAACAGAACATTGAAAACACAAGAATTTTATGTAATTTAGTTTTGTGAATACAATATACATCGTCTAAAAAATGTGCGAACAGCCTCTGTAGATACGTACGTACGTACAGACGCCATAAAAAAATATGTTCAAAATCCATTTTAAATCAGTTGCATTCGATAGCGGTCAAAATGGATATTTTCGTTGAAATATGACACCCAAAATTTTTCTCGATTACAGTACTTCCCTTTTACTTCGTACAAAGAAGTAATAAAGAGACTGGAGGAAGGAGTTAACGTTAACTCCGTATATTATCAGGAATATATTTTATACTCAGTTTTCAAATATGAAAAGTTTTTCTTTACCTACAGTAGAACTGCATCAAGACAAATCAAGCAGCCACACGTCAAAATACACAAGGAAATTTCTGGGGGGGGGAAAGGGAACAAGAAAACAAGCGCCTGGCCCCAGCCACCACCCCTGTTCTTATTGGTTGCCGTTTATGACGTCAGGTTGAAGAGATTTTATTATCGGTTTCGTGTAAGTTAGGTGAACTTATACTTTTTTTGTATTGGTTATGTTTTATATAAATGTGAATTTGTGGAATGTAACAGAGTATTTGCAATTAAAGCAAGCTTTTCGCGCGCAAAAATGCCGCGGGAAATTCATTTCGTCACTCTATGACATCACAAGTAGTGTCCAATAAGAGCTTGGGGTGGTGGCTGGGGCCAGGCGCTTGTAACAAGAAATGGGTACCCTTCACTAAAATCCCTACTGATCCCTCTTGATGTATCACCAACTGATTTTTCAACTTCTGGACTTTTAAAATGAAGATTGTTCAAACGTCGACGTACAACCTTCCTTGTTCTTTGGAAAGCTGTTCAAAAGAAACGGGACAAAATAATTTTCCGATACTACAAAAGTCTTGGAAATTACGGTGTAGAATGATAGTCAAGCATCAGAGTTGTCAAACAGAACATTCAAAACAAAACTATTTTACTAAAAATATTTCTGTAAAGACAATGAGAATTGTCTAAAAATCTGCGAACCGCCTCTGTATAATTTTAAAAGAAATTATTTAGATAAAAGATGTCAAAAATGAAGATTCGAATAGTGTAATGATCTCCGGCTGACTAGTGCACTTATTATATTTGATCTTCCTATCATTGTTTTTGGGATACTTAGAGGGAATCAATTCTTCTTGAATTATCGTATTATAAGTTTTAGTTTAAAAAATTCGCAACGATTTTTTGAAATTCGGATTAGTTCGAATTACCGTATTATCAGTTCCAGTTTATAAAATTCGCAATTTTGTTTTGAAAATCGTGTTAGTTTGAATTATGGTATTATAAGTTTTAATTTATAAAATTCTCAATGATTTTTTGAAAATCGGATTAGTTTGAATTATCCTTTAATAATCATTTTAATCGGATTATCGTTTAATAATCGTTTTAATCGAAATTATCGTTCTAATCAGATTAAACTGAAGTTTTGGTTCTGAATCTGAAGTTCCCAATGATGTTTTGAAAATTGAAATAGTTTGTATTATCGTATGATAAGTTTTTGTTTATAAAATTCGCTATGATTTTTTGAAAAATCAGATTAGTACTCTTAGTATAGGAGATGTTCTTCGTGCCGTTATGGAATGAAGCTGAAATTTAGCGATTTGTCCATTTCGTTAAAGAATTAGTCTTAATATTTCTTGCCGTTCAAGCTCCTGCCAAGACCTTCTGAACAAAATCGTTTGGCACATCATAGCCTTTTAGGGTATGCTCCAGAAAATGCACCAATCAACTAAACAATCTTTCAAAGCTTGATGCTTGCCCTGTACCAGAAATTATAACAGCATCTAGATCATCAGATAATAAACCATAAACCTGTTAAACTAAAGCAACGACGAGTGGGTATTGACTTTGAGAAGAAACGACACCCAAAATTTTCATAAACGGACCGTTGTTCATATAAATTCTTTCGCATATTTATTCCTTCAAAATTGCGTCTTTAATTTGAATTTCGTCCCCGGCGGCCAGGAAGATTGCTGGCATTTTCCTTGCAGTGGTAAGTATATGGTCCTCTTTGGTAAAATGAATGAGCAAGGATTCCATTCTAATTAAAGTTCCTGCATGTATCAGTCATTTATTCGAATAATACATCCGCTATATGTTATGGCGGAGTTTCGTTTACTATCCAAAAACTTTTGGAAGTTCTGTTTTTACTTCCTTGTACGAAGTAAAGGAATGCGTACGAAGTAATCACGAAAACTTCGGAGGTACCATATTTCAACGAAAATAGCCATTTTGACCACTATGGAGTGCAATTTAACGATGTTTTTGCTTGACATCTGTATGTAAAAACAGAATAAAGAACTCTTTTTTCCCAAACGAATTAAAAAACTGATTTAAAAGAGATTCAGACGAGATTTTTTGTTGTGTTTGTACGTACATACGTACGTATGTGCGTATGCATGTATCTATGTATCTCGCGTAATTCAAAAACGAGTAGCCTCAGAAAGTTGAAATTTTGAATATAGGACTGCTATATCATGGAAATGTGCACCTCCTATTTTAGTTGCAATCGACCGCACCCAAAGTATATAAATTTATGTATATATGTATCCACGCTATTACTCGCCTCAGTGAGCTCAGTTTTTTTATTCTTATATGTTGATAAATTGTGCATTTTTTGCTTCAAAAATGATTGAACTAAGTTGTTTTTATCTTCCGGTTACGGTTTTTATGCCTTGAGGTAACCTACGCGCAACAATTGTAGAATTATCAACAATTTAAAAGTTGTTCAAGTACGGCTAAACCTAATTTTTGTTTACTATAGCTGCGGCGTTTGTTTACTTTTGAAACTTAGCAGAATAATATATTTGTGGCCAATCTAGAGAAACTAAGCTTTGCAACAACAAAGATAACGTCTTGTTTTATTATTGCGAATTAAATTATGCTTAATCTATTCCGGAATTATTATTTAAGTTATTAAATTTTCCAATATATTGACTCAGCATAGCGTCCACAACAAATTAAGTCGGTTTCTGTGCCTTCAGTGTCTTTTTGCCGAGTGAGACGAAAATTAAACTTTCAGTTTTGTGCACCGAAATATCTGCCTTCTTGCACGTTGGCCGAATTGTTTGTTTTTGCGTAGAAACTCTAATTTTAATTGTAAAAGTTGTTCTTTATAAATTGTTTTAACTGTATTTATGTTTTATATTTTTCTATATTTTTCATTTTTTGCTAAAAATATTTTGAGGTTTTTATGTATTTTTGCCTTGCCGCGAAGTAAGAATTGAATTAATTGAATGAGAAACCTATATATTTAATAAAATCCGAGGAAATAAGATTAAGTGAAGTGCAGAAAAAAATGCGTATTGTTGCGAAAAATTCGGCGGTTGCGCCTGTATATAAGCTTTCCGGCATAGCACTAGGGTTTCCATAAAATAGTGTATGGGAGGGTTGCCAGATTGGCGATTTTATCGCCCGTTTGGCGACCAAATTGGCGATATCCCATGGTCCAATCGGGAAGCTTCTAGAATAACTTCCTGTCGAGATATTTCTCGAAACGTGTGGAACTTAAAGAAAACCTATATAAACCCTTGCGTTTCTGAGAGCAGTTATTGTGAAGTATTGTGAAGTGTTGCGAGCACTGTGATTTGAGTGCTAAGCTACGCGAGAGTTTTGGTGAACGGAAAGCGATCGAGATAGTGCTTTGCTGTGAAGCTAACTTTACTTTATAGCTTGACAGTGTATTGGTGATTGTTCCACGGTGTTTACTATAAGTTTAGTGTTGCCGTGAAGCTACCTTTACAGTTACAGCCTGAAGCTGTGTTGCTGATTGTTTCAGCGTATTTATTGTAGATTTTCGACGCCTTTAAAGGTAATTTTGGAACTGTGCTGTAAATAGTGATTCTTGTAAATAAATTGGGCTTTTTATTGTTCTGATCGTGCTTTCATCGGATACTCTCAAATCCACGAACCCGTAAAACGCAACAGTATAATTTCATATTCCGTACAAGGAAGTCATGTGGTGTACACATCAGATTTTTCGAACTAGTATTCTGATCGGTGAAAAAAACGAATTTTTGATAACCGTTACGTGAAAATTAATTCCTGAAATTCTGCATCGCAGTTATTTTTATTAGAGAATGCAGCTGGCATTTTATAAGCAGTTCTATTGTGGATAGATCTGCTACACGATGAGTTAAGCTTCTACGGAAACACATATACATATTTTTGCCCGTCTCTTTTAAATAGAATGCTTCAGTCTATAAATACTCGATTCCTTAGTCATAAAGGCATGCGAAAGAGAAATACTGACAAAGGATTATTGCAACAACAACAATAATCATCAGGAGTCTTTTTTTAATACAAGCCTAACAAAAGATAAACATTCTTTTTATCCTCCTTCCTTAACCTTTACATCTGGCATCACAAAGTAATTACGCCAGACGTGAGAAACAGCGGTCGTCCATTCAACTAAAATTGTAACAAGGCTGAAACAGTTATAAAACATATGACATCACGATATGTCATGTTCAGGACATGAGTAGGTGGTTTATTACGTCTTTTATCTCCCAAAATATTCCCTTGCTCACAGACGAAGAATGAAGTAACAAATAAGTTTTCGTTTTCTGCATATTAAGAAGACAGATCGGTATGTTTAAACAAAACTAATAAAAAATAAAATCTGAAAGGTTTCAGATTTTAAATTACGTCCAAAGGGGCGTTTTTTTAACATTTTGTGTGCTACCTTTATTTATTAAATATCACGTTCTTCGCACTTAAACCATAAAATTCAGTTAAAGAACAATATCGCAAAACAATTTTAAACTGAGGATACCTTTAGAATTTCTTATACACAGTCTCGCGCGCTGCAGATAAAAACGTTTTTTCTGTACAACGTGGCCATGGCTCGCTTTGAAATCCTTGAGTACGTTCGTCAAAAATTCGTTAAAGTTTTACAAAATATGAAATCGGTAATAAAACAAATTCCAAATTTGCGCTTCCAGATGCCCATATTCGCAGCAGAAATACGTCATTCAAAATTCGATGGCACTAGGTACCGTCTTTTTATCACAATGCGAGAAACATACATACATTTATGCAGATTATTTGTGGGATTTTTACTATTTAATCCTAAAGTTCTAACTTAGAACCCCACGAACACTAACAAGCGAATAATCGCTTAAGTGTGTGAACAGAACCGTAAGAATTAAGGAGGGTTTACAACCCTTTATTTTTCAGTATATTTACAGTCAGTTCCTACTTGGAACTTTACACAAGGCCTACCCTCAGGCTTAAAATAATACGAATTTAAACTAAAACTAGCTTAACTAAGCTATTTAAAAGGTATAGCCGAAGCTATCAGAGATCTAACTAGTTGGCCCCTAAGTATTAATTAAATCGGCGAAGCCAAACAAGAGCCTAAGGTATGGCCGAGCGTAGCAATTGCTCAGAAAGACGTAGCCAAAAGGCAAACGCGCTAGTCAGGGAATCAAATTCTCTCTCTCTCTCTGGAAGTCGGTGAAGTCAAGACTTAAATAGTAGTCTTCCCCATTTGCATTAACTGCGTTTCTGAATTTACATCCTGGCAGGAAATTGTGAGTTGAAATTAGAATAAGATAGGAAAGATACAAAACTTACAATAACTGTTATTAAACTTCGGATAAACTTTACGACTTTGTTTAAGAATTTAAATTCTAGACAAGAAGTCTTTATTATGAAAATTTTAAACTTCTAGAAATGAATTCTATCATTAAAACTTTTCCTGTTTAAGGCCAACTTTACACAATTATCTAAAGCTAGATTAAAACTAATAAAGTTAGAAATTCGCAATTTGAATGCGTTGTACATTCATCTACTTCATCTTTTCTTTCAATCAGACGTCAGTCTTCACCTTCCAGTAATCTGGAAGGAAAAAGTGTTAGTTCTATTCATAACAATTTCCATGTGTTAAAAACTATTTCTTGAAATTAGTTTGGCCCTCAAACATTTTCATTCACATGAAACTTTAATGCTTCTTCCCCCCATGCTCTCCAGAAATTGTTCTGAGTGAGGCGAGGTTTTTATGTTGTAATTCCGCGACAGCAACTACCACTATCCAACTGCTACGATTTGTTATAAACTCGACTTTCCAGACCCTAGAAAACTCCTTAAACACAAAACTAGACCTAATGTCCTAAAATAGAGCTTAAATTTTAAAATCCCTAAGTGAAGCCTGGAGAGAATTTTAAGCTCATTCAATCTATACTTTCATTCAATTCATCTTTTACACAAAGATTACACAAAGATAAATGCTTGACCAAAACTTACATTTGTATCAGTTTAACTTTTACTATAGTATAAAAACTAACATTAACATTTCACATTCAATAGAACATTTTAACAGGTAATACTTTAAAATTCATTTTACATCATTCGTTATAGTTGCTATACAAAATTCACAAAGCTTGGCTACAATCTTTAAGTTAACAAAATTGAAGTCTTTCGACTAAACATATTCAGAAATTAGTTTCTCGGAGCTTGAGAATTCTAAAAGAAAGTATTTACAAAATAAATTTTCGCCAACTTGCGAATTCAATTTCTTTTCTGTTTCTGTTGTGTTTGTTTTCTGTCTATCTTCTCTGTGATAAAAGAGCCCTCAAACCTGGGCTCAAATTTGGCTACCCTATTTTCGGATGCAGATGACAAGGAGTGCTTTAATTTTAGCACTTTCTGGCCTATGGTATATTCTACACCGCATCTCTTTCTATCATAGTACAACTTTTGCTTCCACCTCGCCGCCTCAGAATTTAACATATAGTTACAAATACACTCTATTTTACAAATTCATTCCTATTTTAACATATAGTTACAAATACATTCTCGCAAACTTGCGAATTCAATTTCTTCTTTTAAACGGTATTTAGCAACTTTAAACACATGACAGCAATCGAACTTTCAATACAAAATAGAAAACAAGGAAAATTTTAACTTATCTTTTTTAGCTTCTAAACTCCTGCATTCTCTTGGCGCAGAACTCTTGAAATGTTCGAGTTGCCAAATTTCGGAATCTAAGTCGTCTCGGGTGGCTGGTATTCGATTCTGGACATTCTTTTCTTTTCATTCCTCGGGTGTTAAAACTGGGAGCTATCCTTGTCGGTTGAGGATTTTGGAACTCCAGTTTCCTCTTTGGCTTGTACCTTGCCGATCTTGTTTCTGAATCTTTAAAAACCTTCTTAGCTCTTCTGGGTTCCTGAGAAGGAATAGACCTCGCGTCGTCGGGTTGCTTCCTTTTCATCCTTGCTTTCGGCTGGCATATTCTTGTAGCATCTTCTTGTGTCTTGGGTTCTGTAGTTTGCCGTTTTCTTTGCTTATCTTGCAACAGCCTTTTCTGCTGTCCCATAGGCGCTGGCTTTTATTGAAGGGGAACTTTTATCTGTTTAGTACTCCTCGTTCTGACGGAGCTTGGATCTTGTTGAATTTGCCTTCGTTTCGCTGTGGTTTCTTCAGTGTTAGCGGCCTTTGTTTTCGTTGCTGGGGGATCCTTGTTTGGCGACAGTGGAATTAGTAATCTTGGCGCTGTTTCCAGAGCCTGCAATAAATCTTTTAAGATTAGAAAATCCGTACGACTGTAATAGGGTTTGACGTGACCGATGTTCGCTGTAGATTGTTGTCCATTTTCTGCTTTTAAGTAAACCGTTGAAAATTTTACGTTCTCTATGATAAAAGGGCCCTCAAACCTGGGCTCAGATTTGGCTACCCTATTTTCGCATGCAGATAACAAGGAGTGCTTTAATTTTAGCACTTTCTGGCCTATGGTATATTCTACATCACGTCTCTTTCTATCATAGTATAGTTTTTGTTTCGACCTCGCCGCATCAGAAGTTTTGATGGCCTCATTAATAATTTTCAGAATATTATTCAATTTAAACTCTTCCTGTCTTTGGTGAACGAAAAATAGCTTATCCAGAGACGTTAAAATTTTTCTTCCTAGGAACAATTCTGCGGGTTTTTTATTTATTTTTTTTGTAGTGTTATGCTTTGCTGTTCTCAAGGCAAAGCCTAATTCATTGACGTAGCTGTCCCAACGGTCATGATAATTCTTAACATATTCCCGAATAATTTTAACTATATTGTTGCGTTTTTACGGGTTCGTGGATTTGAGAGTAAACCGATGAAAACACGATGCAGAACAATAAAAAGCACAATTTATTTACAGGAATCACTATTTACAGCACAGTTCCAAAATCACCTTTAAAAGCGTCGAAAATCTACAATAAATACGCTGAAACAATCAGCAACACAGCTTCAGGCTGTAACTGTACAGGTAACTTCACGGCAACACTAAACTTATAATAAACACCGTGGAACAATCACCAATCCACTTTCAAGCTATACTGTAAAGATAGCTTCACGGCAAAGCACTATCTCGATTGCTTTCCGTTCACAGAACTCTCGCGTAGCAGCTATTCTCACAACTAATCACACTGCTCGCAACTTGCAACAACTCGTAACTACTAACTCCGCAACAACTCGTAACTACTAACTCCGCAACAACTCGCAACTCTTCACAATCTGCTTGCAACTAACTTCGCAACTCTGCAACTAACTAACTCGCAACTAACTGCTCTCAGAAACGCAAGGGTTTATATAGCTTTTCGACACGTTTCGAGAAATATCTCGACAGGAAGTTATTCTAGAAGCTTCCCGATTGGACCATGGGATATCGCCAATTTGGTCGCCAAACGAGCGCCATACACTATTTTATGGCAACCCTAGTGCTATGCCGGAAAGCTTACATACAGGCGCAACCGCCGAATTTTTCGTAACAATATTTTTAATTACGCGTTCCGCAATTTTTGATTGCGGTCTATAAGGTACCATTTTCAGATGCCGTATGCCAAGGCCTGTGCACAGGTTTTCAAATAAATTGCTTACGAGTTGTCTACTATTATCTGATATTAGTTTTACTGGGGCCTCGTATTTTAAAATATATTTATTTAGAAACGAATCTGCTACTATTTTTGCTGAAGCCCGTTTAAGGGGAATTATTTCCACCCATTTTCAGAGATGTTCCACGATGGTTAACAAGTATCTGTTTTTATTAATCTTAGTTCTGGAGTAGGGACCAAGCAAATCAATGCCAACCAACTCATTTGGGAAGTGGTTTTTATGCTATTTAAGTATCCGGCCGTGTTGTAATTAATGTCGTTAATTAATTGACAAAAGTGACATGACCTGGCATACGCCGTCACAACTTTGTATAACTGCGGAAAATATACCGCTTCTCGGACCCTTTGCAGGGTTTACCTAACACCAAGATGGACTCCTAAGATAAAATTAATCCAATCAGCGAATTCGCTACAATCAATGACAGCATTAAGTAATTAAGCAGCAGTTCGCTTTAAACAGCTACAACTACGACAGAGATGAGGTGTTTAAATTCGGCTTTTATAAGCTTTTTAATTATTTACTAGAATATTCCGGTAAAACCTCGATTTTACTCGGCATTTGTGGATGGCAAGAGCAATTAGGAGATATTTATTTATTAAATATTAAATGCACGCGTTCTTTTATTTTTACTTCTCCCACGTAGCTTTCTCTTCAAAAATCGTCTGCGTTGCATGGGAAAATAAAGCAATTTTAATTACAATTCTAAATAAATACAAAATCCGTAACAATATGTTTGTGAGCAAATGTTTTCCTTTATGAACATAATAAAATCAAAATGCCGTTCATGATTGATAGACATGCACCTAAAACACCAAATTTTGTTAGCGTCTTCAAGAACTAATCCTAATATAGACAGCCTGTAAAAAATACATAATCAAAAACACAATAATTCAGTACTGAATGTTTAATATTAATGAATAATTTGATATATTTTAATTTTATACATAACTTAACTGACTGAACTTCTAAAAGCGTTTATTAACAATAAAACCCTAGATCGTTCGTTTGTTTATTTATTGTTTTTTAGTTTTCCATTTATTCATTTTTTTTAAATGTCCACTCCTCAGACTTACATAAAAAAAAATGTGCTATTTGCGCAGACATCCCATAATCAACCTAACATTTTTTTCACCTTTTTATATTGTTGTGTGCGTACGGGTTCGTAATGGATTGAATGCACAAGTCGTTAAAAAGTTAATGAAGTTTATTCTTTCCGCAATAAATAAAACAAAAGGCTGAAATATTTCCTCATCGATATCTGTAAAATATCACAGTATCTCAAATGCTAAACAAAACTCAATTCAAAACAGAGAAACTAATTCATTCTCACAGCGAATTCGCTACAATCAATAACAGGATTAAGTACACAAACCTTTCGCTTAAAGCAGCTATAACTGAGCTGAGATCTTTTAATTCGGCTTTTATAAGCTTTCGAATTATTCACTAGAACATTCTGGTAAAACCTATTTTCTCTATTTTTGTGGATGGCAACAGCAATTACGAGATATTTATTTATTAAATATTAAATGCATGCACTCTTTTATTTTTATTTTTCCGACATAGCTTTCTTTTCCAAAATCGTCTGCGTTGCACGGAAAATAAAACAATTTTAATTACAATTCTAAATAAATAACTAAATAAGTACGAAATCCGTAACACTATTTTTAGTGTGTTGGAAAAGTTAGAAGCGGCACCCATAACTTTTTTTTCCCACAGATAGTGGCACGCTTCCGAAAATGGTTGGCCACTCATGGTCTAAAGTGTCTATAAGAACAGAATTGCAACACTACGGATCTAATTTTCCTCTACATTTATAATTTACTTTCTTATTTACTTTTTTCAAAACTCAATCAGAACGGCGCTATAATTCAGCAAAAGTTTAACCCTGAGCATTAAAAAACCGTAATTTCGAAACGGTACCGCATCAACATGACATGAAAATCTTCACAAGCACAGCAGCAATAGATGCTAGTGCTGTGCAAGGCATAATCCCACTCGAATCCTTGAACTCTGGTGTTATTTCGGAAAACGTCCTTCGACATTCAGCGCATTCACCCATTCGATCAATAACAGCCCGGAGGTATATCAGTCAGGTTTTTGAGTTCTATTAGTTTAAATTTTGTGGCTTCTGGCTAATATGCTAAAGCCCCAGTCTACCAGCTGTTCCACTCTTGTTGAAAGAAAAGTTGCGAATGTCCATGCAGTAGAAGAGCTTAAAAGTTGTCGCTCCATGGTGTCCATGAATGAACGACTTTACATATTCTACTGTATGTAAAGTATTTTCGTGACACTCGTAGTAAAGGAAGATGATCATAAACGAATGAATTCTACCTTTAGGAATGTTCCTCATCAACAGATGGTTCGGCCTACCAGCTGTTCCACTCTTGTTGAAAGAAAAGTTGCGAATGTTCATGCAGTAGAAGCGCTTAAAAGTTGTCGCTCCATGGTGTCCATGGGTGAACGGCTTTACATATTCTACTGTATGTAAAGTATTTTCATGAAACTCGTAGTAAAGGAACATGATCATGAACCAGTCAATTCTGCCTTTAGGAATGTTGTTCATCAACAGATGGTTGGGCCTTTGCAAAACTATATTGCTAGTGATGCCTATGTTCAACAGTCAATGACAAAGCATGTCTTCTCCACGCATGAATAATCTAATCACAGCTTGTTCTCTAAAAGCCATGCAATGAAAAGAAGAGTTATGATACATGCTTCTGTGTTTAAGTATACAACTACGTAAGCAACCCTTCTGGATCTGTTCCATTTTGGACATGCAGAGGAGGAAGTATCCTATTTTGGGAATTAAAATTCGGATCTTATATAAAGCCTGCCTCAGCTTGAGGTCTTCTTAACATCTAAGCACAGTGGAGGTATTCGAATTTACTGGTCGCCCTCCACTCTGCCCTCCAAGAGCGATTTCAACTAGGAACCTGATTCGTCATACTATATCCTTCAGATCTGAGGTTGTCCAAGTAAAGATCTCGATGAGGACCATAAACGAGCAGAATTTTTATGATTAGAGCCTTACAGTGGAATTTATACAAATCAGCTGGGTTTCTGGAATTACTATGTGCAGTTTCAAATGGTAAGAGTTTACGAAACATTGCATTATTGAAATTTGGAAGCGTCTATGACCTCATAGTTCGTGAAACAAGACACGCCATTAACTTTCCAACAGTTGCAAAAGCACGTTCGTCTAATGCAATTTTGTATGAACTAATGTACTGAATGTAACTTTTTTGGAAATCAAAATGGGGCTAGTGGAGCAGCAAGGCCGCAGAGTGATAAAATCGCTATACACTGGTAGTTCCGACCTGTGTTCGATTCCAGGCCAACGGGCGACTGCAGGAGGGTTTTCATGGTTTCTCCGCGTGAGATATACATGAGAGCCAGTTTCCCTATTAATATCCCAGAAGGACTAACGCCCTTTGGGCTAAAAGAATAAAGAACTGAAAGGTTTCAAATTTTAAATTACGTCCAAAGGGGCTTTTTCTTTAACATTTTGCGTGTTACCTTTATTTACTAAACATCATGTTCTACGCATGTAAATTATAAAATTCAGTTCAACAGCAATATCGCAAAATAATTTTAAATTGAGCCTATCTTTAGAATTTCCGATACACAGTCTCACTCGCTGGAGATAAAAATGTTTTTTCTGAACAACGTTGCCATTGCTGCCTTTGAAATCCTTGAGTTTGTTAATCAAAAATTCGTTAAAGTTTTACAAAATAGGAAATCGATAATAAAACAAATTCCAGATTTCAAATGGGGCCTTCCAGGTGCCCATATTCGCAGTAGGATTACGTCATTCAAAATTTGTTTTATTCCAATGCCAGAAACGTACCTACACTTATGCAGATTCTTCATTATTTAATTTCTTCAAATATAATACAGATCGATACATTCAGAAATGAGCATTCAGAAAGATTCGACGCAAAGTCGCAAAACGGAAACAATAGTCCCTAAAGGACAAAGCTCCTTTGGACTAAAAAAAAAGGAGCAGTTCTATATCTCCCGTTCTACTAGGCCGATTGACGAAATTTAACTTGCGGTTTTCATGTGTCGAAAGCGCGACTTAGGATATGTATTAGACGAAACATGGAAAAAAATTGGCATGTCTTTTTAGAAAAACTCCGATTTTGTGTCAAAATACCTATATTAGAACAATGCTATGTATACATCTAATATATATCCTAAATCGAGCTTTCGAGACATGAAAACGCAATTTGAATTTCGTCAATCGGCCGAGTAGAACGGGAGATATAAAACTGTCCCATTTTTATTATTATTATTCTTATTTTCGCAGTTTACATAAATAAATCTTTATCTAACGATATAATCTACGTAGTCTGATGGTAAGTTGTTCGCTCGATCCTTTCCAATGGGTCGCTTTCTTCATAATTTTGAGAAAGATTCTATAGTAAATGAAACATCGTAAATATTAACTGAAGTAAGTAAGTATCGTAAGTGAGTATTAACTGAAGGAAATGAATTGTTCTAAATATAAAATTTCCTTTTTCCACAAACAGCAACGGTAAATACAGAGGGTTATAACATTGATCTAAATTTAAATGACTTTACATTTGATATCTACAAAGAGGTTGACAATTGTACATAATACGAAGGAAAACTGCCCAACTTAATTTGCAGTATAAGGCTTCATATTAAGTTACGCAACAAATGATATCAAACCACTCCAGGTTACCATTTTTTACAACTGGGGGCATCTCTTAGCGTTCTGGCAATGACCTGTACCTAGACATACTCGACTTCTCGGAAAATAATTAGTCTTCAGAGTGACTAGAACCGTTGTTTATTCGGTGGTAGGCTCAGTCTCGACAGGGACCATACTGGTACTGTCTTGTCTGTCCCTTGGTTGTGAGGACATTGCATGGTTTGATATCGAAAGTTGTCCTTGGCGGTTTGGCTCCCCTTGGTCAACGTTATCCTTGGTGAAATTGAGAATCCTTCGTCAGCGTTATCCATCAACAAAGAAAAGAGGGGTCCACGATGTACCTTCTTTTCTTTGTTGGGGATGCTTATCGTCAACCTTTGACTCGTGTACTTATTTCCAGACTGTGTGTACCAAATTGTGCCTCTGGGTTGACCGGGGGCGATTATACCTCTTTCGATCGTCTCTAGGGTTTGGGACATTATGTAAGGCAACTTAAATGAAAGACAGGTCTAAACTCGTTTAAACTCTAGGTGACTCGTCTTCTCAGAGAGAATGCTTTGGCATCATCCAAGTCTGTTGGTAAAGATGACACGAGTACAGCATTTTCATTGAGCTCTCAAATTAAAACATCGAAAAACGTAAAATCACAAAGCCTCCGGTAGAATATCAAGTCTTGTGTGATTGATTCAATACTGAGGTAGTATTCTATTAAAAAAAATTTAAATGGCTAACTTACTAGCATTAAAATAAGAGATATTTTTACTTCCAATTGATGTTCACCGTATAAATCCACATATAATAAACCTGGAATTATCCCCGTCCGAAAACAGGTTCATTGCATTCGTTAACTCAGCATATGTCGTTTCGAATATCATCGAAGACCGCGCTAACAACTTTGCATTTTTAATAAGTCATACAATTACCACTCTTAGACGGAAAAAAAACGACGCACCAAGAAGGAGTTATCCGAATGGAGCGAAAATTGGTAGAAGTGATGATCATATACAGAAAAACAAACGATTACAGTTTGAGAAAAATTGGATGATTTATTGAAGTGATAGAGCTTGACAAAGTGGAAAAGTCAGTAACGCGTTTGTCCATCTCTGGCCCTTATGCAAGCAGTTATTCGGCTTGGCATCGATTGATAGAGGTTACGGTTGTTCTCCTAAGGGATATCGTGCCAAATTCTGTCCAACTGGCGTGTTAGATCGTCAACATCCCGAGCTAGTTGAAGCGCCCTGCCCATAATGCTCCAAACGTACTCGATAGCAGAGAGATCTGGCGACCTTGCTGGCCAAGGTAATGCTCGGCAAGCACTAAGGCAAGCAGTAGAACATGTGCAGTGTGGGAGCGGGCATTATCTTGCTGAAATGTAAGCCCAGGGTGGCGTGACATGAAGGGCAACACAACAGGCCTTAGAACTTCGTCGAGGTATCGCGCTGTGCTGTAAGGTTGTGACGGATGACAACCAAACGGGTCCTACTATGAAATGAAATGGCACCCCAGACCATCACTCCTGGTTTTCGGCCTGTCTGCCGGAAGATAGTCAGGTTGGTATCACACCGCTGTCCGGGGCGTCTCCAGACTCGCCTTCGCTGGTCATCGGGGCTCAGTTCAAAGCGGGCTCGTCACTGAAGACTATTGTACTCCAGTCAGTGACATTCCAGTGCGAATGAGCCCGACATCACTGCAAACGGGCTTGACATTGTACAGAGGTCAATGGTAGTCGGCGCAAGGGACGCCGTGACCTCAGCCATCTTTCTGTGAGCCGTCTATGAAGGGTCCTTGCGGTCACTGAAGCTCTAGTTGCACGTACAATCGATGATAATGATGCATCTGGGGTTGTGAATGCCGCTCTGACGATTGCTCGGTCTTCACGATCTGTTGTTTCTCTAGGCCTACCGCTTTCTTCTTGACGCTGTGTGCGGCCATGGTTTACCTATTCCTGCCAACATCGTCTAATAGTGGCATCGCTCCTGCTCAAATGTCGAGCTATTCCCCAATAAGACCAACCGCCTTCTTGCCAACCACACGACCTCTCTCAAATTCTGACATCTGCGAATGTCGTTCGCGCATCTGTATGTGAGGCATAGTTACTGTCTACCAGAGTACACGGAATGAAATTCGTGAAGAATTTATGACCTGGAATCGTAATTTCTCCTCTTAAACAGCTTGCCAGTTGCGTAGATCAGATGCGCTGTAGCGATAACCGTTCATCCATTGGCAGCCAAAATGTAAAGTTTTGCATTTTCCGCCGAAACCTGTATGCATATCAATTTGTGTCCAATTAGCTTTATATCTTCTCGGTGCGTCGTGGTGCGTCGTTTTTTTTTTTTTTTTTTTTTTTTTTTTTTTTTTTTTTTTTTTTTTTTTTTTTGTCTAAGTGTGTATTTCATTCAGTCATAAAGTCAATGTAAATTCCATTACATTTCGTGATATTAATATTCAGAATCTACAGTTATTTTTACTTCCTTGAACGAAGTACAGGAAATATTGTAATCACGAAAAATTCTGTGTACCATATTTCAACGAAAATATCCATTTTGACTGCTATCGAACGATATTTAAAGATGTTTGTGCGTGACATCTGTACGTAAAGACAGAATAAAGAACTCTTTTCCCAAAACGAATTACAAAACTGATTTAAAATGGATTCAGAAAAGATTTTTTTCGTAGCGTCTGTGCGTACGTATGTACGTATATATGTATATATGTTATACATATATGTATATATCTCAAAAAGGACTAGTCTCAGAACGCTGAAATTTTGTATGTAGAAATGCTATAACATGTAAATGTGCACCTCACCATTTTGGTTGCAATCATCCGCACCAAAAGTAGATAAATGTATGTATATATATAGTACATACCCACTTTGTTACTGGGCTGCGTGAGCTCAGTTTCTTATTCTTATATGTTTGTAAATTGTGCATTTTTTGCTTTAAAAATGATTGAATTATGTTGTTCTTATGTTCCGGTTAAGGTTTTTTATGCGTTTAGTTAATCTGCATGCAATATTTGTAGAATTATCAACAATTTAAATGTTGTTTAAGTGATGCTAAGCCTAACGTTTTTTACCATACCAGCCATATCTTTTTAGATTTGAAACTTAGCAAAATAGTGTATTAATTCTTTCTGCACATTCAGTGTCTTTTTGCCGATTGTGACCAAAAGGAAACTTTTAATTTTGTGCACCGAAAAATCTGACACTTTGCCCGCTGGTCGAATTGCTTGTTTTTGCGTAGAAGCTGTAATTTTAATTGTAAAACTTGTTTTCTTAATTGTTTTAACTGTATTTCGTGTTTTATGTTTTTCTATGTCTTTCAATTTTTAAGGAAAATATTTTAAGTTTTTACGTATTTTTGCCTTGTCGCCAAATGAGAACTGAGTTCATTGAATGAGAAATATATCTCTAATGAAATTCGAGGAAATAAGTTTAAACGAAATGCAGGAAAAAAATTAACATAATTTAATATTCCATACAAGGAAATCATGTGGCGTACACATCAGCTTTTTTAAACTTAAGATTTGCAATTCAAAGAACTTCTTAACTCCGAGTTTGCTGTTGTACAGAGGCTGTTTACAGATTTTTTAGATGAATTTACTTTGTTATTAAGATACAATCGTTTGCTTGGATACAATCGTTTGCAATATCTTTTTTAACTGCAACTATATTCTTGAAAGTATGAATTATCGTCTGGTACTTAAACAGTTTTTTTTTAAAAGCAAAATGGCGCTTTTAAAGAAGCAATGGAAGGAAGACTCTGTTTGTGCTCTTTTCGAAGAAAGTTGGCTTCAAGGAGAAAAATTGTTTGAAATACATATCCACGGGAAAAATGGAATGCCTCAAATGTTGCGTAGGTAAGGACTTTAATGTTAAAAGGATATCTTTGAAGTCAAAAGACAGTTGCATAATCTGCTAATAAAATGCTCAGTGTCAACTGTAAACTAGTGATTAATGCTGATTTGAATCTTAAAGTAGCGAAAAAACGTAGTGTGCGTCGTCTTTCTCCACGACATGTCGCCAAGAGCAAAGTGCGATGCAGAATTTTCAATGAGGAACAATTATTCCAACAAAAATGAAAAAAAAATTGCTCCACTAGATGAATCTTGAGTATATTTAAATGGCCGCAACAAAAAGAGATCTATTTATTGTCACGAAAGAGAAGAGAAAAGTTTCAGAACATGGTCAAAGAATCTAAGAAGTTTTTCAAGAGGATTTATGATCGTTGTTGGTTTTTCAAATAACAGCAAATAAAACTGAAAGAGAGAGAGAGAGCAGAAAACTATTAATGTCACTCCACATATTATGAGGAATATATTTGACACCCAATTTTCAAATACGAAAAACCTTCTCTTTACCCACAATGCCATCAGTCAGTAGAATTGCATAAATTTAAAGCAAGCAGCCACTCTTCATCTACTGTTGATATCAGGGGAAAAATCTGATGTGTACACCACATGAATTCCTTGTAGGAAATGTTAAATTATACGCATTTTGCATTTCATTTAAACTTATTAGATTGAATTAAATCTACTTCATTGATAGCACATAAAGCACTATAGAATAAATGCACTCTTTAAAATTCCCTATATTTGTTTACCATAGCGACACAAATTATGTATATCAGCTGAAGAATTACCTATTCCTTGCCACATGTTCTATTTAAAGACTATAATAAATCTAAAACCATGTGTAAAAGAAATTAAACAAACAAACAACAACAACAACAACAAAAAAAAAGAAGGAAAGAAAGAAATAGTTTTTCACAGACGATTCAGTATTTCTCATTCAATTAGTTCAGTTTTCACTTCGCGACAAGACAAAAATACAGAAAAACTCAAAATACCTATATTAAAAATTACGAAGTAAATCTTAAACACTTATTTTCTGGAATAAATTCCAGAATGGATTAAGCGTGATTTAATTCGCAATCATAAAAGAAGGCGTTATCTTTGTTGTTGCGAAGCTTAGATTCTATAGATTGGCAACAAATCCACTATTCTGTTAAGTTTCAAATGTAAATAAATATGTCCGCCATGAGAAAAATTATTAGGCTTAGCCTCACTTAAACAACTTTTAAATTGTTGATCATTCTACAAATCTCGCCTGCAAATTTACTAAAGGCATAACCTTAACCGGAAGATAAGAACAGCATAATTCAATCACTTTAAAGCAAAAAATGCACAATTTACAAACAGATAAGAATTAAAAAACTGAGCTCACTGAGCCGAGTAAAAGAGTGTATATATATATATACTACTGTGAAAGACCGAAATCTGGAGAATGTCAACTTTCACCGGTTGAATGTCAACATCCACATAGTCGCTTGGTGTATGTCCGAAATATTTTCCAAATACTCTTATTTGTGACTTATACCAGTGAATGTCGACATTCATCATGTACTAATGGTGAATGTTCAATATATGAGAATATTATGTTTTCTTCTCCGTAATTCAGTCGCGAAAAAACACACGAGTACTTAAAACACACAATACATTCAAAATGAGAAAGGAAAATAATAGAAGTTAAAAAACTTACTTAATTATTACAGTACGTTCTAAATGAGAAAATAAAATAATAGTAATAAAAAACTTACTAAATTATGTGATTCAAATCTGATTCATTGCAACAACTTAAACTATTATGAGACTTTGAATTGCCCAAGAGGCCCTTGCTTTTACAACTGCATTTATGGAAAACAGCCAGTCGCCTCTCTTTTCGACCTACACCAGAGCATATCTGTGATTGTCGACATACACCGGTGAGGGTCCGAATGCACAAGAATGTAATGCAATATTCGATCTTTCACCGACGTATTTGGCGAATGTTGACATTCTCCGGTGAAAGTCGACATTCTCCAATTTCGGTCTTTCACGGTAACATATATATATATTATAAATTTATATACTTTTGGCGTAGCCGATTGCAACCGAAATAGGAGGTGCACATCTACATGCTGTATCAGTTCTGTATACAAAATTTCAATGTTCT
Organism: Stegodyphus mimosarum; assembly: GCA_000611955.2. NCBI lineage: Eukaryota > Metazoa > Arthropoda > Arachnida > Araneae > Eresidae > Stegodyphus > Stegodyphus mimosarum. The sequence continues at coordinate 29,946 of KK121735.1, read as the reverse complement.
GAGACTATTCGCTTTTGAGTTATGCAAGATACATACATACATACGTACGCACAGACGCCACGAAAAAATCTCTTCAAAATTCATTTTAAATCAAGTTTGTAATTTTTTTGGGGAAAAAAGAGTCCTTCATTATGTTCTTACGAACGAATGTCACTCAAAAACATCCTTAATTTGCATCCGATAGCGATCAAAATAGATATTTTCCTCGAAATATGATACCTGAAATGTTTGGCGATTACAATACTTCCTTTTTGCTTCGTACAAGAAAGTAAAAATGGAACAAGAAGGGGGTATCAAGGTCAAACCCTTCATTCATATTCCTACTAAATCTCCTGATGTATCATCCACCGATGTTTGCGCTCTTGCACTTTTAAAAAGCGGGTTGTTCGAACGTCGACCAAGAGCCCACTTTGGATTCTTTATAACTGTTCGAGAGGAATGGGTTAAATGCCTCTTTCGTTGTCGGCGAAAACATCGCGGAGGAAATAACGCAACGCGAAAAAGTCGTGATACACTGAGAAGGGGGGAAAAGGCAGTTCTATATCTCCCGTTCTGCTGGGCCGGTTGACGAAATTCAAATTGCGTTTTTTCTTGTCTCGAAAGCGCGACTTAGGATATATATTGCATATATATATATATATAGCACTGTTCTAACATACGTATTTTGACGCGAAATGGGTCTTTTTCTGAAATAACATATATTTTTTTCCCATATTTCGATTCTACGATTCAAATTATGCCGAAATATTAAATTTTGTGAAATTTGGTGTGACAGTTAAGGAGAAATTCAAAAATTGAACTTGGCGAATTTTTTTCAGTTTCGGCCAAGAATAATTCACTTGGCGAACTTCTTAATAGATAGCAACCTATTTTCCTGTCCCTTCCATTGTCCAGGAGCGGGAAAAAAGTCACATCGTTCTACTTTCAAATAATTTTAGCAAAGTGCGTAAGCCACATTAGATGCTATTATCGCTTTCAAGACATATGTAAAATTTCAAAATGCGCCAACATATAAATTTACTTATATCTTTGGAAATTTTGAATAAAAAGCTCTAGTTTTCTGCTGGTGTACTTAGAAATACATCTACTTTAAGCTGATGGTAAAAATGTTGTAGGTTATAATTCAAAATTTTTTTCCAAAAATTTATAAAAATTAATTAAAATATAAATTTAAAAAATAAATCATAAAAAATGGATGAATTTTATTTGGAGTGAACCTAAATTTCGAACTGTGAAAGAAGAAACTACGTAAGTGTAATAAAAAAAGAGATATTAATAAATATATACCAAATTGAATTAACATTGAGGAGCTAAAGTTTTGAGAGTCAATTTTTTAAAAACTACTCGTGCGATTTTTATGAAACTTGTCAGTTTGGCAAAACCTGAGTCGTAGAATTGAAATATGGAAAAACATTGGCATGTCATTTCAGAAAAAGTCCGATTTCGTGTCAAAATACCTATATTAGAACACTGCTGAATATAAATCTAATACATATTATAAGTCGCTCTTTTCAGAAATGGAAAACGCAATTTGAATTTCGTCAATCGGCCCAGTAGAACGGGAGATATAGAACTGTCCCCCCATTTTTTTCGCGCATTGTACAAAAACATCGTGGGAGAAAAGAAAGCATAGAGAAAACATCGCAGTTCTTACAAAACAAAATTCTATTACAAAATATCGTTGCCGAAAATACGCGGTTCAAAAACTTCGCAGTTTAAAAACATCGTCGTCGAAAATATCGTGGTAAAAAATAAAGTACCTACAAATCATCACGTGACATCGCACACTTGCGTCTATCAGGTTTTAAAACCTGTAAATACATTTTCGCATAATGATTTTGGGAGTGCAAAAAAGAAAGAGTGATATTTTTACTTTTATATTTCAGATTTCTGAAAGAATTAATAAATTTGTGCTGAAAAAGTAAAGAGGAAATTTAAGCATTTAAAAATTGAAAACAAGTAGAAACGTATAACAATAAAATTATGTTCAGGGTTATAAGAAAGCGCAACTTATAACACTGAATAGAATTAAAAATTTACATAGTTATTTAACAAAGGTCATTAATAAATTAATTTTTTATAAAGTTTTACTCATGATTTTTCATGAAAAATACAGTTTAAAAATGTTTAGAAAAAGGAAGATAAATAACTGCATGGGTTACCTATATAAAAATTCCTTAGTTAATTATCAAAATACTTTGTTTCACGTTTGTTAATCTGATATTGTTTTGGTGAAAATCATTTCTTGTTTTGTTTCCGTATATTCTTAAAGTGTCGTTAACATTTCTTGTCATTCCAGATCTTTATGCGAATATGCATTTACAGCTTTTAAAACCTGAAAAATGCATGTGTGCGATGTTATCGTCATGCGATGATTTGTAGGTGCTTTATTTTTTACCACGATATTTTCGACGATGATGATTTGAGTCTGCGAAGTCTTTGAGCCGCTTTATCTTCGATGACGATATTTGTACACCGATGTTTTCTCTTTGCTTTCTTTTCTCCCACGATATTTTGTATCACCACGTTTTCGCCTTGCGTTGTTTTCTGCGCGACGTTTTCGTCCGCGACGTTTTTGCAGCGATGGTTTCGGCTGTAACCACCTCTTTCGATACTAAAAAAGGCTTTATTGTCTTGCAAATTACGGTGTAGGAAGATGGTGAAGATTAAAGGTTATCAAATGGAACATTTAAAACACAAAACGTTTAGGTAAAATATTTCAGATATTTGTAAATATTTGTAAATAGAATCAAATTCGTCTAAAAATATGCGAATAGGCTTTGTGTAATCTTATTACATTTTTGTAGTTTGCCAAAATTTGCATGAAAGATTACGTAATTGTTGCTAAAAATAATTCCATGTATTTACAGCAGTTGTGTTTTAATGAGACGCAAAATTAGGTATTTGTAAATTTAAGCAATTAAAGAATTAATTTAAAATTCTTATGTAAATAATAGATTTATCTTTTGTAAATACCTTTATATATAATGTATAACAATAACATTGTAAGCATTCATGCTATCTGAAAGGTAAAAAGAAGGTAAAAAGAACATTTTTATCTCTGAAGTAGAAAATAATTCCATACTCTATAAAATATTATTCTTATTCTAACATATTCGAAAAAACTTTTTTAAAATCTGAGTACTGTAAAAAAGGAAACCTTTTTTTTTCCAAAAAGGTTTTTCCGAAACGACATGCTAAGCACAAAGGAAGGGGATCGATTAAAAAAACATAAGAAGCATTTACAATGCCCCAATTGAAGCGAAGCCGGAACTTTTTTCCAATTCGATCCGTTGGC
>KK121735.1:9234-20733 GCA_000611955.2 Stegodyphus mimosarum | reverse complement strand
TGCATGCATCCTTGTATAAATCTACGCTTGTTTGTAAAACTCAGTGCATTGTCATCGAGGTAAGGATCTTATTTTATTTTCTTGATATGGTACTGAGAAATGAGAAATGTCGATCATTTTTCAATAGACAGTGACAGCACAAAACAATAAAATGAATTATTATTGATATTCGAGAAAAGTTTAGGATAAAAAGGATTGGAAATTTATAAAATTTTTCTACTTAAAATAAATTTTTTTTCTAGTTTAACTATAAGTATTTAATTATAAATGAGTTACTGCGCTTAAAATTATTGTACTTTTCAAGTTTGTAAAGTCATTAGGTAATTTTGCAGCAGGAGACGTGGAAAATGTGCAATGCCCTCTCCGTTTCTCGCACATGGACCTTTCGAATATGCGCCGAGTGTGCTACCATTACACCACGAAGACATGCTGGAAGGAGGGAGAACATGCCTTATATACTCTCCTTCTTAAAGGCGATTGGTGACGAGGGGACCCAGTTGCCAAATCCTGGTAGTGATGAATTATTGTGGACCATTTTTTTAGTTCTGGCGCCGTTTGAAGAGTCTTTAGCTTATTTTGAAGCAGTGGAAGTGATAAATGTGTAGTGACATCTCCGAGACTCGAATCTAGACCTCTCGGATACGCACTGAGTGTGTTTCCGTTACATCACAAAGACATGCTGAAAGGAGGGAGAAAATACGTTATAAGTTTCATGCATGGCAAAAAAAAATTATTTATTTTTTAAAATATAATTTAAATATAATTATAAAATCTTGGAGAGTTCCTGACTTTTTTTTTAAAGAGTCAGGATCCTCTTTTTTTTTAAAGAGTCAGGATCTCTCCAAGATTTTTTCACTTATTATAAATGTTATATGTAGACTGCATCTGGTCAGAGAACATATATCCAAGCGATAGTCGATTAACAAATAGTTAGCTCAGCAGCTTAAAAAAAGGGGGCTTCCTGAGCTGTGGCAGTGAGTGAATGTACGCAGACACAGTCCTTAGCTTACTTCCTAGTCCAGATCAGGAGATTTGTGTGGCCATGGTAGAAAAAATATGGGCAGAACTCTACTACCACTTACAGTGTATCATATGACTATCATGCCATACATAAAGACATTTCTACTGCCTGAGGAAAACTTGGGGATATTCTGAATACCTCAATGTATTAACTATTATTATATAAGTAATACTTTAAAAAATATTTTATTTTAGGTTCCGATGAATCATTGATAGTTACCCTGTGCTAAAGCATTTCCCTTCTGGAAAAGAATGACAGATAGAAAAAGAAGTTAAATGTTCCCTATACTGGAAGCGAGTACGGAATGTGTATTTGTATTGTGTACAGTGTGTGTTTTGTGTTGTTGCAATATTATACTACTTTATAATCTATTTGTGAACGACTCAAATTAAGATATTGAATCAAAATTTATAAAAGTAATGAAATTTAAATTATTATTGGTGAAATTATTTGTTTACAGTCTCAGCTCCGACCCTCCCCACCAAATTTTTATGGGCGCCCATGCGGCGAAGTGAAATACTGTTATGAAATGTCCAGCCCCAGTGAGACAGCTTCCCCGCAAAGCATGTTTAGGGTTGCCAGATTTCGCGAGAAATCGGCCTATTTGGCGACATTGTGAGACAAAATTGGCGATATGCCGAAGATGGATGGAGAACATTCTAGAACGAATTCTTACCGGTATGGCCCAGAATGTTCTCGAAGGCAGTCCAAAAGCTATATAAACCCTGCCTATACTCTGAGTAACAGTCTAGTGTCTCGTCAGCGTATCTCCAGTCTAGTGTCGAGTTGGTGCATCGAGAGTGTGTATCGTTGAGGCTGTCGGGTACATCGTCGAGTGCATCGCGAATTGTAGTGTGGAGAGTTTCGAGAGTACGTGGAGTTCCGAGAACAACCTAACCGAGTCGGGAGCTGTGCTTTAATGCTTTGCGTGAAGCTGTCTTCACAGTTATACCCTGTATTGCTGATTGTTTCAACGTGTTTGTCGTAGTGTTTAGACGACTGTAGACGTATTTTTTTAGATGTCCTGAGTAATACTGGCTAATAAATAGGTTTGACATTAGGGGCAAAGGAAATCGAATCCACATCTAGGGTAGGTTAAATTAAAGATAGGCATTAAGTTCGTGTTTCATTAGCTATAGGTTCTTGTTTCTTTCATTATTATGAAACTTGTTTATTTAATTTGGTAAGTATTTAAAATTAGAAACCATATTTAATTTATGAAGAAAATGCTACTTAAGAAAAGGGTAAAACTTTTTGAAGTATTTCATTACAATGTTCCATAGCGATGAAAAGCTTCTAAAGGGAGAAGTTTGTTTTCAAAGTAAAGCTTCTAAAATGAAACACACTTTTATGGGGGCGATTATTTTTAAAAAAATCAGGGATTACTCCGAAAATCCGCTATTTCCATATCTTTTTCTTCCCTTTGGAAAGTTTCGTTTTAATTGGCTCGGAATTAATCAATAAGTTCGCCTTGAAGTTCAAGGCGAATTGTACAACACTGCACAACATTGTTCAGAACACATTGTACAGCATTGTTCAACTTAACGTAGTACAGCACTTTTTATTAATAAGGCAGCTAAAATAGTTTACGCATAACAAAGAATCATTAACAAGAACAATCAATCAACCCAAATTACACGAACAAATCATCAAATGGGACAAATGATTTATAATTATTATATTTGTTTATTTGACAATTTTGAAATTCAAGTTTGTTCCACTAGATATCAATTTTAAATTTTGAGAGCCGGAAAAAAAAAAAGTCATTATCGCTGCACCTTTACTTTCTTGTACGAAGTAAAGGAAGTATTGCAGTCTCGAAAAATTTCGGGTATCATATTTCAACGAAAATATCCATTTTGACCTCTCTCGAATCCATTTAAACAATTTTTCTGCTTGTTTTCTGTACGTATGTACAGAACAAAGACCTCCTTTTCCCCAACGCGTTATAATACGGATTTCAAATAGATTCAGAAGGGACTTTTTCGTGACGTCTTTATGTGTGTATGTATGTATCTCGCATAACTGAAAAATGAGTAGCCGTAGAACGTCGAAATTTTCTACGTGGGTCTGCTATAGCACCTAACTGTGCAACTCACTTTTTCGTTACAATCGGTAGCAATGAACGTATATATATATATATATCCAGTCAAAAACAGCGCTTTTAGCTGCTGAATTTTTATGAATTTCAATAAGAAAGGAATTCTAAATCCTAGAAAAAGTCGCTAAGACACCTGAAACTACCTATCTTAGTTCCGGAGACACTTTATAAAATGACTTACATGTAAATTACTAATTATGGACTAAAAACACCATTTAAAACTACTGAAAAATTAGAAAAAAAAAATCTGATGTGTACACCACATGATTTCCTTGCACGGAATATTAAATTATACGCATTTTACATTTCATTTAAACTTATTGGATTGAATTAAATCTACTTCGTCGATAGCGCATGAACCACAATAGAATAAATGCACTCTTTAAAATTCACTATATTTGTTTACTCTAGCAATACTCTGGCGCTAGCTTCACTTAACAGCGTTACATCTCATTCATTTTACTACTCAGAGTGAAAAAAAAAAAAATCTGTCTATCATCTGAAGAATTATTCAATCGTTGCCACAAGTTCTATTCAAATACTATGATAACTCTAAAACGATGTATAAAAGAAATTAAACAAGCAAACAAAAGAAAGAAAGAAACAGTTTTTCACAGATGATCCAGTATTTCTCATTCAATTAACTGAGATCTCACTTCGCGATAAGTAATAAAAACTCAAAATATCTATATTAAAAATTACGAAGTTAATCTTAAACACGTATTTCCCCGAATAAATTCCAGAACGGATTAAGCATGATTTAATTAACAATAATAAAAGAAGGCGTTATCTTTGTTGTTGCGAAGGTTAGTCTCTCTAGATTGGCAACAAATCCATTATTCTGCTTAGTTTCAAATATTAACAAATTCTAACCAAAATATTAGGTGCATATCTGCATGCTATAGCAGTCCTATATTCAAAATTTCAATGTTCTGAGACTACTTGTTTTTGAGTTATACGAGATACATACATACGCACGTACATACGTACGCACAGACGCCACGAAAAAATCTCTTCAGAATCCATTTTAAGTCAGTTTTATAATTTTTTTGGGGAAAAAATGTCCTTTATTCTATCCTTACGTTCAAATATCACGCAAAAACATCGCTAAATTGCATTTGATAGCGGTCAAAATGGATATTTTCGTTGAAATGGGATACCCGAAATTTTTTGCGATTACAATTCTTCCTTTTTACTTCGTACAAGGAAGTAAAACATAAGAATGACATATAACGGCTTTAATTTCTTGTTTTTGCTTAGAAACTAATTTTAATTAAAAAAAATTAACTGTTTTTAACTGTATTTGGTGTTTTATGTTTTTCTATATTTTACAATTTCTAATAAAGGGGCTTTGAGTTTTTGTGTATGTGTGTGAGTGTTTTCATGCGAAGTGAGAACTGAATTGACTGAATGAGAGAAATTCGAAGAAATAAGTTTAAATGAAATGCAGCTGTTACGAATTTCACATTTATTTGGCTATTTATTTAGAATTGTAATTAGATTTGCTTCATGTTGCCTTAGCAACGCAGACGATTTTTGAAGAGAAAGCTACGTCGAAAAAAAAATAGCAATAAAAATAAAAGAGCGCGCGCATTTAATGATTAATAAATAAATATCTCGTAATTACTGTTGCCATCCAGAAAAATCTAGAAAAATCGTGATTGTTCTACTGATAATTTAAAAGCTTATAAAAGCCGAGGTGAAACACCTCATCTCAGTTAGTGAGTTAGTTGTTGTTGTTGCTGTTATACTTGTAGCTGTAAAAAGCGAACTGCTGTTTGTTTACTTAATGCTGTATTGATTGTAGTGATTTCGCTGTGAGATAGAACTATTTTATCTGTTTTGAACTGAGTTTTTGCTAAACGTTTGAGATATTGTGATATTGTGCGAAGATTTGTGAAGAAATATTTCAGCATTTTAATTTATTTATTGTGGAAAGAATAAATTTTTGTTAACTTTTTACGACTTGTGCATTCAATATATTACGAACCCGTACGCACGTAACAATTTTTGGTGTCAGAAGTGGGATTTTTGAATGCCATTAACTAGAGCAATGGAAGAACAATTAAGGCAATTCATGGCAGCCTTTGCTGCATTTAAAGAAGAAATTAAAGCTGGCCAAGATTCCGTGAAAGAGGAGATGAAAGCTGTTCAAGAATCTGTTAAAGATGAAATGAATTCTGTTCAAGAAAAGATGGAGAAATCTGTTAAAGATGAAATGAATTCTGTTCAAGAAAAGATGGAGAAATCTGTTAAGGAAGAAATGAATTCTGTTCAAGAAAAGATGGAGAAATCTGTTAAGGAAGAAATGAAGGCTGTTCAGGAATCTGTTAAAGATCAGATGAAAACGGTTCAAGAGTTGAAATTGGGTCAAGAATCCGTTAAGGAAGAGATGAGAGCCGTTAAAGCAAGTCAAGAAGAAATGAAAAAGGAAATTACTTGCATAATAGAAAATAAATTTGAGACTATGGAAGGCAGAATAGATGCGGTTGAAAATAAAGTTTCTTCTGTCAAAGAACAAATAGAAGAGAGAGTTTCTGCCGTAGAACAACAAATCGATTACAGAGTTTCTGCTGTGAGAGAACAAATTCAAGAAAGAGTTTCTGCAGTGGAACAACAAATTGATGACAAAGTTTCCGCAGTTGCCAAAGAAGTTGATACTTTAAAGAAATTCGTAGCGACGGCAGGAAGCAATTCGGATACTTTTAAATTCCTAGCCATGCCTGCGCATCCTTCTCTGAAGCTATCGACATATGATGGGAAGACCTCCTGGCAAGTGTATAAGACACAATTTTCTATAGTTGCGGAAGCAAATGGATGGGATTCCCAAGCTAAGGCCTGTCACCTTGCGGCTTCTCTGAGAGCAGACGCAGCGGACATCCTTCAAACTCTTCCCGAAAACAAAAGGCTAGATTTCGAAGCTCTGTCCGGTGCTTTAGAGCTGCGTTTTGGAGAGAAGTGTTTAAAAGATTACAGCAGGCTGCAGTTAAAATCCCGTCAACAGAAGCCTACGGAAACACTTCAGGAGCTCGCCACGGATGTTGAAAGGCTGTCCCACCTCGCCTTTTCGGAGTGCCCGACAGAAACAAGAGAAATCCTGTCCCTGCAATACTTCATCGACGGCATCCGGGATCCTGAAATACAGAAAGCACTGCGAATGGCTGATGTGAAGGACTTAAAAAGTGCTCTGGTGTATGCCATGAAATTCGAGGCAGCACAGCAAGCCACTCGTAGAGACCGCCACCCAATCAGAGCTGCTCACATACAAGAACCAGTGGATCCAATGACTGCTCGCCTAGACGATTTAACCAGAAAGGTGAATGCTTTGACACGGAATACTGGTGACAAGAAACCGTTCGTAAAGTGCTGGAACTGCGGTGCTGAAGGGCACATTCGAAGAAACTGCAGAACACCCCAGGGCACGGATGTTAAGACCGCGCCTCTCAAGAAGGAGGGAAACTAATTCGTGGCCATCTCGCGGGGCGGAGGTTGCCAGATAATGAAAAGCCCCAGTTTAAAGCGCTTCAGATTTCTGCAGTGAGTGGCGGCAATAACGGAATTTTCATCATGGGACAAATCAATGGAATTCCTTGTAACATGACGATCGACACGGGAGCCAATGTTACCATCATTCGAAAAGATTTGGCTCAACAACTCGAAGGTAAACTTATCTGGACGCCGCCCTGCGTTACCCTCCAGACTGTGTCCGGGGAGAAGATCGATATAGAGGGGAAATTAAACGTTAACATCACGTTTGGAAGTGCCACTTACCATCACACGGCCTATGTAGCAGAAATTACAGACCCTTGCATACTCGGATTGGACTTTTTAAGGAAACACAATTTTTCCTTGGACTTTAAAAATAACGAACTGCATTCTGCCTCTGAAGACATAACTTTATTCGAAATTAATGATGAAGGAGTGAAATCTATCCACAAAATAATAGCTCAAGACGATATCACAATACCGGCAAGAACAGAAATTTTACTTCCTGGATCCATAGCCGAAAATAGAAATTTCCGCTACGGCGTCATGGAATATCCCAAGAATTGTAATAGCCCTAAAGGAGTATTAATAGCCTCAGCACTCGTCGACCTATCAGGGACCGTTATCCCGGTGAGAGTTGCCAATGTAACTGATAAGGCGAGGGTTATTAAGAAAGGTGAAGTGGTTGCAGAATGTACCCCAGTAACCAGCGTTGAAAGAAAAAGTAACATCTCAAAACCCGTGTCTTCCGACAACATTATATCGGAGTTACTGCAGAATGCGCAATTAAACGATGAAGAAAAGAATGCTGCCGAGCGTGTTATTAAAGATCTTCAAGATGTTTTCTCCCGTTCGTCTTCTGACGTTGGTCGAACCAGTTTGACTCAACATAGAATCGATACTGGTGATCATCCACCAATCAAGCAACATCCAAGACGTCTGCCGATTGCGAAACAGGAAGAGGTACGAGCACTTTTAAAGGACATGCAAGAAAGCAATGTCATCGAGCCTTCAGCAAGTCCCTGGGCATCTCCCATCGTCCTGGTGAAGAAGAAAGACGGGTCAACTAGATTTTGCGTTGATTATCGCCGGTTGAACGAGGTTACGAAGAAAGACAGTTACCCTCTTCCTAGAATTGACGACATTCTGGATACTCTTTCTGGAAGCAAGTGGTTCTCGACACTTGATTTAAAGAGTGGATATTGGCAGGTAGAAATACATCCTGATGACCGAGAAAAGACGGCATTTACTACAGGACAAGGACTTTGGCAGTTCAAGGTGATGCCGTTTGGGCTATGTAATGCGCCGGCTACATTCGAACGTCTAATGGAGACTGTTTTAAAAGGTCTTTCATACGAAGCCTGTCTGATATACCTGGATGACATCATCATCGTCGGGAATAGTTTCGAAGAACATTTGGAAAATCTTAGAAAGGTGCTTCAGAAACTGAAAGAAGCCAATCTGAAGTTGAGTCCCGCTAAATGCAAATTATTCAGACAGGAAGTCACTTATCTCGGACATGTCATCTCTGCTGAAGGTGTGCGCACGGATTCTGAAAAAGTGTCAGCAGTTAAAGACTGGAGACGTCCCGAAAATGTCCACCAGCTGAGAAGCTTTCTAGGACTTTGCACCTACTATAGGAGATTCGTGAAGGATTTTTCTTCCATCGCAAGACCCCTTCACAAGCTGACAGAGAGCAAGCAAAAGTTCGTGTGGACAAAAGAATGTGAGAATGCATTTAAGAACCTGAAGGAAGCCTTAACATCTGCTCCAATCCTGACGTATCCTCAGCTCGACAGACCATTTATTCTCGACACGGATGCGAGTAATGAAAGTGTCGGCGCTGTTTTGTCCCAAGAAATAGAGGGCCAAGAACGTGTAGTAGCTTACTGGAGCAAGTGCCTATCTAAACCGGAGAGGAATTACTGTGTCACCAGGAAAGAGTTGCTCGCCATAGTCAAAGCCGTAGAACATTTCCATCATTATCTATACGGCAGAAAATTCCTGCTCCGCACAGATCATGCATCATTGGCCTGGCTTTTAAATTTCAAGAATCCTGAGGGTCAGATAGCTAGGTGGATACAGAGACTCCAGGAATATGACATCATTATCCGTCATCGCAAGGGACAGTCGCACGGAAACGCTGACGCCTTGTCTAGAAGACCTTGCCCAGAAAACTGCCGATATTGTTCCAGGGTCGAAGCTAAATACCAACTGGTTAATCCAGTCGCACGGCAAATTACAGCATCAACATCGGCTGATCCAGACCCATGGAGTGACAAGGAAATCAGGAAAGACCAGCTGGAAGACCGTGATATTAAACCCATAATTGAGTTAATGGAGACCTCAAACAGAAAACCTACCTGGCAGGATATTTCGAGCTATAGTCCCACGACAAAACAATATTGGGCTCTCTGGGACTCACTCCATATTCGAAACGGCGTCTTGTACCGAAAATTCGAATCGGATGATGGAAAAACATTCCGATGGCAGCTGGTACTCCCAAGATCCCGAATCCCGGACGTCCTTAAAGAACTACATAGCAGCCCTGCAGGAGGTCACTTCGGAATAATGAAGACCTTGCAGAGAGTTCGGGAGCGTTTCTACTGGAATAATGCAAAGGATGACGTGCAAAAGTGGTGCCGAACTTGCGATGCCTGTGCAAGTCGGAAAGGACCGAAGAAACGCAGCCGGGGGAAGCTGCAACGTTACAATGTAGGAGCACCTTTTGAACGTATCGCCTTTGACATCTTAGGACCTCTGCCACGAACTGCTGATGGCAACAAATACATCCTCGTTGCCATTGATTACTTCACCAAGTGGCCTGAAGCGTATCCTATTCCTGATCAAGAGGCTGTCACAGTAGCAGAGATGATGATACAGCACTGGATTTCCAGATTCGGAGTGCCTCTTCAGTTACATTCCGATCAGGGAAGGAATTTTACCTCGGCTGTAGTCAAGGAACTCTGCAAGCTACTCGGCATTGACAAAACCCAAACGACGCCTTTACATCCCCAGTCGGACGGTATGGTAGAGAGGTTTAATCGAACCATCCTCAATAACCTCTCATTAGTGGTTTCCAGAAACCAACAGGACTGGGACAAGAAGTTGCCACTATTTTTACTGGCTTACCGCAGTGCTGTCCACGAGACTACCGGCTATTCCCCATCTCAGATGCTCTTCGGTCGTGACCTTCGTCTGCCATGTGATCTTTTGTTTGGTCGCCCTCCGGATGCGCCTTCATCGCCTGAGGAATACATTCAAGACCTCCAGGCCCGGTTTGAAGTGATGCACAACTTTGCACGAGAGCGAGTCAACTTGGCGACGGAGAAGATGAAGACCCGCTACGACACGAGAGCTACTGGACATCGTTTCAACGAAGGAGACAAGGTGTGGTTATGGAATCCGACTCGTCGAAAAGGACTTTCTCCGAAACTACAATCACCTTGGGATGGTCCTTACACAGTCCTAAACAGGCTGAACGACGTCGTGGTTCGGATCCGTAAGTCATCGAACTCTAAACCTAAAGTCGTTCATTACGACAGGTTAGTTCATTACTATGGCCATAGTACGTAGTGTATATAATTGTAAATAGTAATGTACATAGTATAAGACCATGGTCCTATTTGTATTTAGTATTTGATTTGTATTTGTTAAGTAGTAGTATTTGATAAGTATTTGTGTTTAATAGCATTTGTATTTGATAGTATTTGTACTTAGTATTTGAATTGTATTTCGCGTTGGATAGAATTTAATTTGCTGAAAGTCACTTATTTTAATTATTGTTTATTTTGTTATTATAAAGTAATGTTTATTATAGCACTGATGCTTTAGTTGTAAGTTTGGCTTCCTGTCCAGGGATTGTACTGCCCGGGACGTGCAGTCCTTGGGAAGGGGGTAATGTTACGAATTTCACATTTATTTGGCTATTTATTTAGAATTGTAATTAGATTTGCTTCATGTTGCCTTAGCAACGCAGACGATTTTTGAAGAGAAAGCTACGTCGAAAAAAAAATAGCAATAAAAATAAAAGAGCGCGCGCATTTAATGATTAATAAATAAATATCTCGTAATTACTGTTGCCATCCAGAAAAATCTAGAAAAATCGTGATTGTTCTACTGATAATTTAAAAGCTTATAAAAGCCGAGGTGAAACACCTCATCTCAGTTAGTGAGTTAGTTGTTGTTGTTGCTGTTATACTTGTAGCTGTAAAAAGCGAACTGCTGTTTGTTTACTTAATGCTGTATTGATTGTAGTGATTTCGCTGTGAGATAGAACTATTTTATCTGTTTTGAACGGAGTTTTTGCTAAACGTTTGAGATATTGTGATATTGTGCGAAGATTTGTGAAGAAATATTTCAGCATTTTAATTTATTTATTGTGGAAAGAATAAATTTTTTTTAACTTTTTACGACTTGTGCATTCAATATATTACGAACCCGTACGCACGTAAGACAGCAATAGATGCGTATAATTTAATAAACCGTACAAGGAAACCGTGTGGCGTGCGCATCGGATTTTTTTAGTCCAAAGGGGCTTTGTCCCTGAGGAACTATTGTTTTCGTTTTGCGATTTTGCATCGAATCACTCTGAATGTCCATTTCGTTTTTCAAGCTGTTGCCACCAAATATTATCCGCTGTATTAAATTTAAAGAATTAAATAATGAGGAATCTGCATAAATGTATGTATGTTTCTCCCATTGTGATAAAACAGCGGTACCTAGAGCCATCCAATTTCGAATGGCTCAATCCTAGAGCGAATATGGGCATCTGGAAGGCCAAATTTCAAATTTGGAATTTTTTTATTATCGATTTAATATTTTGTAAAATTTTAACGAATTTTTGATTAACAAACTCAAGAATTTCAAAGCGAGCAATGTCAACGTTGTA